>OX375877.1:42762647-43014911 GCA_947359465.1 Metellina segmentata | reverse complement strand
CCCACATGTTTTTAACACAAGAAGCGCCGTTGGGTCCATTTTGACCACTTTTCCAAATTATATATATATATATAGGGGCCGGGTGTGGGAGTATGTGGTAAACAATCGTTTAAGGGGACCGGGAAAGCAAAATTCGACTAAAAAATCAATTTCTATTTTATTGCTCCTTTATATAGTTCAAAATCTCCTCTTTCCAATGATATATCACACTAGGTAATACAATAAGAGGAAGTTTGAAAATTATGCACGTTTCCAATAAGCACTTCACATCTGACAGGGCCTTTCAAATGTAAACAAACCGTTAGTGGACATTTCTAATCTTTGTTGCTCAACAATGTATATTATAATTTTTACTTTACTTTACTCAAATTATTTTCGATAATATGGTAACAGTTTTGTAAACTGTAATCATTTAGTTTTTTTCTAACTATTTTTATTAATTTTACCATGCGATATAAGTTAGCACTTTCTGAGACATGACATTTGATCTATTATTTACTAGCAATAAGGATAAATGTAGGTTTTCTGCACAATATGCAACAATCTGTCTGGGCAGAATATTTTTATTTATTGTCAAGTAACTTAAATCCAAATCACGGTCTTTGTCCAGTTGGGAATGAAAGCTGGTGGAAATTTCAACGTGCTGTAGCTAAAAGTGATGTGTATTACCATGATAAACACACACATATTGCCTTGTCTTATACTGCCTACATTTTGAAGACAATTAAATCAAATTTCAGAGACTTAGTGAATCCAGAATTGTTGAAAAAATGTGTTCACGGAAAGACTCAAAACCCAAATGAATCGGTGAACAATGTGATTTGGACTCGCGTTCCAAAAAATGTGTTTGTAACCATCCAAACTTTAAAACTGGGAGTGTTTGATGCTGTTTCCTGCTGCAACAGTGGAAATATTATAAAGTGCTATACATTATCTAGAGTTAAAATCAATCCAGGCTGCCATTTTATACAAATTTTTGAGAAAACTGGACTAAGACCGTGTTATCGATGGAGAGCGAAAACTCTCCGAATACAGTAAAAAGGCCCGCCATAGAAAGAAAAGCATAAAAAAAAATTGAAGATACATGTATTAAAAATGAAAGAGATCACCCTTTATATAAATCAGGGTTTCATTAAGGTTAGACGTCAAATTATTTATAAAAATTCATTTTAAATGTTTAAATCCATTTTTCTCAAAACTTAGATTTTGAAGATTCATGACCCATTTTCTCAGAATCTACTGAACATAATGACTTAATATTTTTATGACATATTTGTGTTATACCTCTAAAGATTTTAACACGGGCATTTTTAATTTTTTGAAAATTGGATTTTTCAGAAATTGAAATGTGTTAAAAAATGCTATCTAAAAAGTGATATTCAGTTTAAAAAAATTTTATATTTAAAATTTTTAAATAAAAAAAATGTGAGCTGTTAAAGTTTGTAGAACATATCAGTTTAACCACCTTAAAAATTTTGTGTTGATTACTATTATAGTTATTGAGAAAAAGGGTCTTGAATTTCGTGAATTTAACATGGAGGAGATAGGGCCTTCCCGGTCCCCTTAAAGAATAATGACGTTTAATTAAGGAAGGCGGAAGCAACGAAAGTAAGTTCAATGTTGTTCGAGTATATTGCACAGTTCAAGTATAAAGTCCGTCATCATAAAATGTTCATCATTGTCCATAAAATATCCACCATTGAGAGAGCCCGAATTTTAAAATTTAATCTCCAACATATTTAAATGAATTTCTTGGAATTTAATTACTATTGTTTTTCTTGGAATAGCAACAGTATAAAAAGATCACACATTCTAAATTTATTTTTCCGGTTTCGTTTGATATTTTCTACAAAACAATATCATTGGACAACTGTTGTTATGTAGTTCTTTTTTCTATCTCCTATATCGTTAAAGATAGAGTAAAAATTTCAACGGATTTGAATTCACATTTGATCTATACCTAAAAATATGATTTTCTATAAATATATAATTTTTAAAATGCAACTTTATATTTATGTAATATGAATTTGACCTTCGCATCACTGATACCATTTCCTGCACTCAAACAATTTCAGCGAATGAAAGCAAATCAAATATAAAAAAATATTGACTGGCATTGTTTAGTTGTTGTTTTTTAATTCAAGTTCGTTGAAGATGGATTAAAAATTTCAACGGATTTGGAATCTGCGGAAGATTTTATACCTGTTTGATACATTACACCACGGACACGGGTAGCTAGTCTATATATATGAAAGAGGATGCGTGTGTGTATTCTCTATACAAATCTACACCGTTTGAGCGAATTACACCAAATTTGGTTCACTTATACATTAGAACACTGCGGAAAAACATAGGCTAATACCTTCCTGTCTTCAGACCAATCTGCAACACTTACAACTATAAAAATTGGCACACAGGTAGTTCTAAAAGTGTACTTTGAAGCTCCAATTTTAAAGTCTAAAGTTTCTTTTTCTGCAGTAATGGAATTTTGACAAAGAAGCACGTTCACTAGGAAACTCTAAAGCTTCTTTTCCTGAAATATTTGTATAATGACAAGGATACATGTTCAACAGGAAACAGAAAAAATGCAATGGTTCTTATTTTGGACAGACGTTTTTTTTTTTTTTTTTTTTTTTTTTTTATTTTTTTTATTTTTTTTTTTTTATGAGCATAATTTTCTCATAAGGAAAGTCTTGCAAGTAATAACCAATCTAGAACATTTTTAAATGAATTTAATTAAATTTAATTATTATTATGTTTTTTTTAATAGAATATTTGGTGACATTCTTGTGTGTGATGAAAATAAACTATTATTTTTTAATGTAAATATAAAATAAATTTAGAACAGAAAACAGCAAGATAAAATTGAAGCAAAGTTATGGGGTAAAAAGCTGTTCTGAATACATTAATTAATGATTCTTTATTATCTCATGTTCCAGCATAGCTGCAACAACATAAATTTAAAATACGACAACATGAAAAATACGTAATTTTTTCCAACAGAAAAAAAAGAATAACACTGAATCTGGTCAATTTTTATTTTTGATTATCAAACCAATTTTACCTTAGAAAGGCCCTAATCGGACGAATAACTTTAAATGATTCGATAATATTCAATGTACCAAGCAAACACTCCATCTTAATATATATTTAGAATACTAACTGGAATAAATTTATGTGAAATAACAAAGTTTTTATGAATGTAAACTAAGCATTTTTACTAAGCAACAATATGGTCAATAATGCTACGAATCCAAACAATATTGGAGTGCACTGCAGAGAAAATTCTTGGTTCTCCAGGAGTTGCACAGTCATTGTTGCTTCCCCAGGAGGACAGGCCGGTCAAATAGTAAAATCCGTAGTATAACATCATCAAAGGGGCTCCTTTGTCACCCTGGAAGTTAATACATCAAAAGCGTTATAATTTTGAACGGTAATAATTTCGAAAACTTTTATTCGATTCCGTTACACATTGTAAAAGCATTTTAAATTAATTTTATGAGTTCAAATAACTATCTTATACGTAGTACCTCGCATGTATCCGTTCCATTTTTGTAAGCACAAATGATATTTTCTGTAATCCTTCCGGGATTTCTCTGGAAACATGATTCTTTAGGCTCTACAAACATATCGGCTTTTAGTAGAACATCGCTTACAGGACCACCTGAAAATTTTTGTTTGAATATTGTTATACACCTCACATGCTGATTACATATAAATAAAAGGCCTTTTCACTCATAATAACTAATGTACAATCAGTACGACAAGGAAATCGCTTTCTACTTGAATAAAAAAATGGGTTCATGAACCCTTCCGTCATTGAACCTACCAAATGCACAGCTATTACATTAGATTTATAATTTGCAAAAAGGAATATGATACATCGTTTTGTTTAAGCTAAATATTTGTATATTTTTATACAATAACAGGAAACATTTATATTGAAAGGCAAATTGATTGGCAACTGAATTTGAGTGTTTCTAGATTTAGAGTATTAAGAAATATGTGCAATAAAACAAGAAAGAAATGTCTAAAATGGTCTTAACCCTTTCTCGTGTAGAGATTTTTACTCACTTTAAAAATACCTATTCTAATAGTAGAGAGGTGTTTAGGAATAACCTCATGACAGTGGCTTATAGTAACGCTATCTATCGATCAAGAGCGTAAGACCTATTCATATACTTGGAATGGCTAATCGAATGGAATTTTAAAAGCCTTCACATAAGATATTAATCATAGGTTAAAGACAACCTTATGAATAACCAAACTTTGCTATGGAATGAACTTTTAAACTGTATGCAATCTTACTATTACTAGGTCAAAAAGTTTTCCCCCTTTAACATCAGAAGGTCGTACTGTACCATTTGGTACGAGTGGAAATGGGTTCAGAAATGTATTATACCCTCCTATCAATATTAATTTTTTTAAGTTTGGAAGCAGATGTCGTTTTATAACTCAGTGAAGAATGAGAAGACCAACAGGTTTTTTTCTGAGTCATAAAAGGCATCCTTGTTGGTATATGAGCGAGAAAAGAACGTAGATTATCTAGACGTTACAACATGACACGCTGCAAAAATAACAGGGCTTATAACAGGTTTTAAGGTGCGCAGGACTGTGTATCGAAAAACAATTGAAAGAAATGAACTCAAATTTTGCACACATAGACAACGTTGATTCGATTTCGCACAAAATCGAAACACATCTAAAATCAATATATTTTTATTTTGAATTAATTTATTGATACTAATTACAAAATTATTGCTTTGAAACTAAAATAAGACATACCTCCATTTTGTTTGGGTTATTCAATGGTTAAACATAACAGAAGTGTTACTTTGTCCTGCTGATTATTTTGGAAGGTAAAAGAGAAATAATGGAACACTCATTTAATGTTAGGAGCTTTGAATTTCAATCAATCCTAATTCTTCATAGGGATGACCAAAATAAATGCATTTTATATGAACTCTGACAATTTTCGTCCATAAATATCATATACTAAAACCTAAAAAATGAGATACCATTTTGAAAAAATAAAGACTGTCCCTTATTCCAATAAAATTAACATTTATTTATAGTAGACGCTATTCCGCTTTAATATTACTCCATTATACCAAGCCAAATGAAACTTTTGGTTTAACTGTACGACTCCAGGGACGGGAATAACAAGAGGTGTTTGGTTTCTTTCTTTACTTGCTTAAAAAAAGATATTTTTAATCCATACTTGCAACTTATTCTTAAGAATGAAAATGATGCTTTATCTATATACCAGTGGTTATATGAGATAATTACTTTTTGAAATTCGTCCCCAACCGGCTGTTGTCAGTTTAAGTTCCGGTGAATACAAAGCCTCCGCCGTAGGTAAGCATATTGGTCTGTATATATCGGGCATTCCCGTAGCAGGTACCTTCAATTTCAAAAGAGCTAGATCGATGTTGTGAGAAGTCGGGCGAGACGCTTCTTCCACATCGAATTTCCTGAACTTTGGCTCTACAACCGAAATTCGATGCCTGCCCAGAAATACGTCAACAAACCTTGTTTCAATTATCATCTCATGATACCTGTGGAAAATGTAAACATTTTCAGTCACTACTAATGCAAAGAAGACTTTTCCGACAATAGCTTAAATTCAGAACATAGAAAACAGATAAAAGAGTCAGCTAATGATGCTAAATAAAACTTTTTTGTCATAGAACGGAAAACAATACTTAATGTTCATTAATGTTATCACAATCTGTAAAACCAATTAAAAGTTCATTCATTCTCATATTAAGTTTATTAATCGATCTAAATATGTCTGAAACAATATTTAATGGTTTTAGTGATATGTGAGTGTTAAAATATGAATGAATAGTTCAAAGTTACTTTAATTGGTAAAATGTTTACTTACCAGTTGTCAAAGATACTCGCTACAGTTAAAACGTATGTTGGACTTATAAGAGATCCTATTCCTGCAAAGCTTTCATTATACACGATCCTTGCCTTCGATTAAAAAATATAATATTTAATACAGAACACATGGAAAGGACAAGTTAAATTATCGTAGATGTTAATATACTCAGCACAGTCCATTTTATTGGACAGGTTGAAACACATAACTGTTACAGGTAAAGCAAGTCTCTACGCATTGGTACACTTCGTATCTGCAACACTGGAAAGCAAAACTTACAGAAGGTAGGTAGGTAGGTAGTTAATTAACGTGGCACTGGGCCAACACATAGGGGTTATTGGTCACAGTCAGTGATCAATTCCGAAGGTCCTCAGACAACATATCCTAATTTTGAACAACGGTAAGATGACGAGCAAGCACCCCACCAATCCAAACTTCCACACTACGGCGGCAAAACTTAAAGAGCACCATTACTTTAACTGTAAAAATCTCAAAATTAAACGAAATATCCTATGACGCATTACATAACCTAGGATACTCAACAGAATACTGTTGTACACTTAAACTTGGAATTGTGACCTCAGTAGTCTAGGAATGGGTTCTGTTACCACAGGAATGCTCCCGAAACCTCAAAATCTGTATGCAAACGTGGTGGAGATCCTGCATCGCTTCGAGGTGGTCACACATCCTACAACTGACTTCCTAGATCTATCTTTTTAGAATTTTTAAAGTTACTTTTAGGTCACTTAATACCTAGTGCAGTTTAAACTAAAAGAAATGTAATCATCGGTTCGGTAACTCCCTATATACGTTTAATATCATTTTCATATATGCAAGTGACTTCATTGCCAAGTTGCAACTGAAAATATTTCTGTTGCTTAAGATTCTCATGGCAGCAATTTGCAAGAATACAGCCATGGGAAAAGACATCGATATATTTGAAACCACTGATATCTAAACGACCGTTCCTATGATCTAAATAGTATGGTTTACTAAATCGTTAGAATCCTTAGTTGTGAATATTAAGTTACGCTTTTGGTTATTTCTACTCCCCCTCCCAAGGGGCTCTGTTTCATGTACATAAGTAAAACAATAAAAAAACATTTCCTCTGAAACTATATCGCACACTTAGTAAGTAAACCTTTATTTTAAAAACTAAAAGTGAACTTACAATCCATGGAAATTCAAATTGTCCAGCTTCTGTTCCACCAGCAATCCTTCCTTCGGCACGTTCGTCAGGTATTCCACAATCTGCATAGTAAAGAAAATTATGGTTTTTCTGAGAAATAACATATTTTTCATGGAAAGAAAATGAAAGATCTGGAAACCAAAAAATTGATAAAAGGGAGGAAATTAACGTCGCATAGGGGCAACACAACGTGTTAATGACGAAGAGCTGGGATGTATGTAGTGGGATAAGATCCGAGGACAACACCCCCTAACTTTTAACTACGGTCAGTTGAACAGGTAAACACATTAGCTGTCACCTTATTCTCCGAAACGCCACACCATACCAACTAGAAAGATGGATTAAACGTACTCCAGCCCAAATGTACACGGCAATCTTTGGTTGTATAGTTCCGAACACACAACCTTCCGATTGCTAATCAGCTACTCTTCCAACCAAACTACTTTAGATTTAAACCAAATTGATAAAAGTAAGCAATGGTAATTGTTATCACCAAAATTCACGAATGAATATGTGAATTCACAAGTAAACTTTCATGATTAGAAATTAAAGAGGCATTATATAGAGATTAAGAATTTAAACATTTCCAACATTTTAATCCTTTATGTTGTGAATATTATTGCATTTAAAGTTTTAGTTGAATAAACGAGAGTTTAAATTAAGTTCATTCTCTCCGGTCTTAATTATTCTTTCGCATCTAAATAAAAAATATCAGCATGGAGAGAAAAAAAAAGAGTAAAAAAATACTAGCAATATAAGATCAAGTTATGCTCCGAATCAGTTTAAATTCATGTATTCATATATAGAGGGGACATGCCTTCATTCAGGACGGATAAAAATCCGCGCCTTACCCCGAAGTTGAACCAGGAATCTTTGAATCCAGAAACAATGTTCATACCTCTGTGTATAACTTTTTAGTTCCCGTCCATTTCAGTTCACAGCACCTTACATCTCATGCATATCTTTCAGCTCGGAATTCGTATACAAATGAATTCCGTTGAAAATCTGAGCTCCTTACGCCTTAGAAACGATGTTATAAACTAATCTAAACACCTCTATCATCTAAACCTTAAATTCTAGAACATATTTATTCACAAAAAAAAATTTTCGGCCGCTCTACCACTCTACAATTTGGTTACACCTCTAACAGCTTGTATTATTGATTGTCATTCCTTTCCACTTCTGATATGCTATGGTGTGTTTCTTTTTTAGGTTGAAATAAACCTTTACATTTTCTTCCTACAAATGTTTTAATTATTTCTAAACACTTAAACGCTTGTTAATAAAAGGAGCTTATTCTTCAAATTTAATAAATTTCGTCCCAAATGGAAGCCATTTTTTCAGGAGTGTATATAGAAACTTCAAAACAATGCACGTTTTACATTTTAGTTTATTGTCTTGCATGTTAAGTGAAAAAATATTTTACAAAAATATAATTTTACTGAATATAAATGAACTTCTTTTAAGTTTTTTGTAACTTTGTAGAAGTATTAACTATAATAAGTACTTTAATTTCTGAATTGACAAAAATTCGGAGTTAAAAGTTTTGGTTTCTAAATAGAATCTATTAATATGACAGCATATGTATTTCAAAACGGTAGTCATTTCACACTGTAAAAATGATCATTGCTTGATAAGCAATAGTCAGATTTGAATTTTTATAATGTATATTTCACAGCAAGTTCACATTAAATGTGAAAATAGCAATTCAAGATTAAATTGCAGTCCTATGCACATTTAAATTTTATATTTTGATATGATCGGTTTGGAAAAATATATTAAACATCACTGAAGAAATAATATTGTATTTATTTAAATGAATTCAAAAAATGCTTCGAAAAGTGCCATGGGTTTTATAATATTTAATGCAATACTGCTGTTAAAAACATTTACATTTATTCTTAGGAAGCATTGTTTACAGTGAAATATTTATATTTTACAGTTCATTATCTTAATTAGAATTTAAAAAATATTTATTATTGCCCCAAATGTATAACACTATGCCATTTTTGTATGTAACTTAATATAGGCTGAATATAATTTACAATTTACCACAGTTGACATTCCTAAAACATATTAAGATGATTTAATGTTCTATCAGTAAAGTAGAATATGCGATAATTTAATTCAAGTTGATAGAATACAATCTGGACACTGGAATATTTTTAAATACATAAATTTTCAAAAGTCAAAGAGCGATGAGTATTATCTAGAAATGTTTTTACCATTTTTTAAATAACAATTTTAACCAGATAAATATTGATGACAAAGTTGAAAGTATTATTGTATGATCCATTTGTATTGCAGTTTATTAACAGAGCAATTAATAAATTTTCAAGACAATATTCTATGTTCTTCCTGTTACAGTTAGGAGAGAAACTGCAATTTTTAATATGCATTCAATATTCATTTCATGCTCCATACTTGGAACGAAGGTAGGTAGGTATTTTAATTGACGTCGTACTGAAACAATACAACGGGCTATAGACGAAGATCCTCTGGGAATAAAGAATTATGATATCTAATACTGAGGGAATTATGAGAATGATATCCAATAATGAGGGAAAAAAGGAATTATGATTTACTACGCTAAGAAAAAATAGATTTGGATTTATAACGAGAAAATGTGTCTTAAGTTATTATTTCCTGTAGAAAATTGTCTTTGTGCAGACACTCTTTAGATTACGTCTTTGTTCGGAGTCACTAAATTCGTTTTCTGAAATATCATTAAGTTCACCTCATGAGTCCTCTATATCCGAAATCAGTTTGGGTACGTGAGCCATCAGCTTGTATTCGTAAATTTCCATGATTAAATCTTGGTGAGTAGCCTAGTGGCATTTGGAAATCAGTCTGTTTGGTTGTTTTGTATAATGCATTATTTAGATTTATTTCCACTTCTTTCATTCTCAAGCCCCAGTTTTTGTGTCTGTGATCTTCCATGGACGATACTATTGTTGGAATAATGGTGCGATTAACTCACTCAACCATCCCATTTCCTTGTGTGTCCATTCCTGCTGCAAGAATGTAGTTGGCTCAGCTGAAGATTTCGGACGTGGTTCCGTAGTCAGTAAGCATCGCTTTTACTTGTCCAACAAATGTTCTATGTGGTTTAGGTCGGGACTACATGAGCAGGCCAGTAAAGACGTTTCACACCCATACCTTAATACTACTGCTTGACAGAGGCTGCATCATGCCATGTAGTATTGTCGTCCTGTAAGTAACATTCGTTCAATCCACAAATTTGCCAGAGCGTAGAAATAATCTGATTGTCCAATTGTTCATGTCGGCGTCGCCTTTCTATTGACCAGGAACAACATGCAAAGATTTCAAGCTATACCACTAAAAAATCCCCAAACAAGTAGTAGGATTTTGCATATCCGCTGGCGTCCGGTCCATTATTGTAGGGTAGAGTATATTTCAAAAAGGGTAATATATTCATTATTATTGATTTTGAACCATATTAACATAATACTCACATGAAACAAGGCCTTTGTAACTCACAAAATAATACATTTAGAGTTATACTTAAATTAATTAATCTGAGATTTAACAAAAATCACTACAAGCAATCGGTACTATTTTTTGCTACTTGAACTCAATCTATGGGCTAATGAACCATGTAGAATGAGAGGCGTTTTCATTGTGAACAAATCAGACGAATATTTATTAAATAAATGAATTAATTAGTTAATTATTGAACTATGTAAAATTTGTAGCACTAGGAAAGAGTTACCGTATTGGTAATATTGGTAATACCGTATTGAAATACAACTAGTAGGGCTGGATCACCAAATAAACCCTTCGATTGTTGCATCGCTGCCTATGGACGTTTCGGTAAAACTTGTAGAATTGAGACAATATAATTTCTATGATCATGAAGATTTTCTAACTCATGTTTTTTGATAATAAACGTTTACTAGCTAAAGGTTCTTATTTATTTTACTTGTTTTATTTCACATTGAATAATCTGCAACTAAGAGGTAAGAAACAGAAAAGGACTTCTACTGTAAAACAACTTGAAACCATATTTACTTTCCAAGTTTGTTTCCAATGGTGGAGCCATTTCTTTGGCATCACAAGGTGGAGAATCTTGAGTATGATCACTTATCCAGTCTAGGTATTCCGACACTCTTGTATAGCCGTCTGGATAACCCCTTGATCCACAGCCAGAGGACCAAGAGTGAACTCCAACGGTGAACAATTGACCATCGTATTTAACAAAGAGTGGGCTCCCTGAGTCCCCCTGTGATAAAAGTATATTTTATTAAAACTTAAAACGATACGCAACAACTATACTGTGTGATTTCCTATATAAGGAAATTTGTGTGTGTTGGGCCACGTTTCATCTCAATTAAAGCCTCCTATGAAATGGAATTTGAAAGTATGACTTATCCGATTAGTGTAATATTGCTTAAACTTCAAAATACAATGTATAACCAAAAACCCACATCTATTAAAGCCACATTTCGAATTATAAAATATTTGTATCTAATTCATGTTCTTAGTAGATTTTTTCCTTCAGATTTTTTTAATTTAAATTTATGTAGGCCCTATACATTGTTTTTACAAAAATTATATATAAATCTGTTAAATAAAAAATTGAGTTTGTGACATGGTAAATTAATATTTACTTAATATTTCTTTAACTTTGAAACACGAGTTGACATCCTACATAGTTTTCCTTGAGTAAATTACATCATATGAACAAATTTTTCAGTAAGTGTAAGTGACAGACTTAAACTATATTGTGAGAAGTAGAATAGAGGACAGAGAAATATTCAGACTACAGTAAATTCTAATAATAAAACTGCTGAGTAGCAGTAATAAATGAATTTTCACTTTCTTTTAATTCTTATTAGATCTTTCTTTCTTCGTACTGGCATTTTAATGACTGTGCGTGTGAAAATGTATATTTCTACTCTTTAATCTGTATCTGCACACTTAGCTAATGAAATCAGTGACCCCTTTAATTCATAATTTTGAATCAAACTGTTGCATACTTCCTTTAAGTGTTTATAGTATGAGTGCTATTAATCAGGAATGTTTATACATTACTCTTCCTGGCATTTAGATTTATGATGTCATGTGTGTTTACATTAGTGTTTCCAGTATATAGTATATTCTAATAAGTTACAACTGGCTGTTGCAATCTTTTATAATACTAGGGGGCTCCGAGCCCTGCTCGCTTACGCTCGCCGTAAGAAAGAGTACATTCTGAGGTATACTGCGATATTTTAAAAATTAAAAACTAATAGTAATAAGATATAAATAGGCAGTATAAAAAAATTACGTTGAGTAATTATATTTACGTTGAGAGGTACTCTTTAAAAAAAACTCACGGCTGAAGACTGACAATTTTATGTGTTTTGCTCACTCGCGGAAGAAATTTCGCTTCTTCAATTTTAACACTTAGTAAACCCTAAACTAATAGCCGCATCGGAAAAAAATCTTAATAATTGTCCAGGGAATACGACGAAGAACAAACCATGTTAATTTCGTTTTTTTCCGATCAGTACTTTCTCGGGAAACCGTCTAAGAATCGAGCTAAACAACACATTTTTCAATCTTGCGGCGTCGGCGTAGGCGGTAACTTTTTTTAATATAGAGAGATGCAGTAATTGACCCTGTTCTGTGTAGCCATTGTGCTGAAATCACCATGAGTGCAGAAAAATTAAAGCATTTGACCACTTTTGTGATTATTCCGTGGTGCTTTCGTGGTACGTCGTGATTTAAATCAGTGATTTTTTTAAAAATCATTTGATTTAAATCAAGTGATTCAAATCTTGACACCCTGATTAAAACACTATCATATTTTAAATTTTCGCTAAAAAGGTTTGTTAATAATCTTTTCTTCATTTTACTCACCAATTTGGTTCTTGCTTGCATACTAGGAGTTAAATTTATCTGCTTTAAGAAAAATCACGACTCAATTTCACGCGCTAACAGGTAGAAACGAATTTGAAAACAGAATTAGCTATGCAATGCATTGGCAGACGACGCTAATTACGAGAAATAAGACGCTGGCGAAACCAAACTAAAATTAAAAGTGGAGGGAGAAGGTGTAGGGAAAGGAAATGAGGGAAACGAGCTTTAACGATATGGAAGCCGTTGCTGTGCACATTACCTAGGTTAAATACTGAAAAACTCTTGATTCAGCACGTTAACGGAGCAAATCAGTTAATCTGCAGATCAGCTACGTAATACGCACATTAACAGCTTTCTAGCTCTAGCGGTAACATATATATATATATATATATATATATATATATATATATATATATATATATATATATATATATATATATATATATATATATATATATATATATATATATATATATATATATATATATATATATATATATATATATATATATTGTTTTCTTTTCCTTGTTCATTAAAAACTCAGTGCAGGGGGACTGCGCATGATTTCTCTCCTTTTATATCTATTTTTTGCTCTTCACTTGCAAAACTAAAAATTGTTAAACAAAAAGGAATTGTTAACTTTATAAAAGACTAAAAAATTGAGAACCCAAAAGCAGTTCTTTAACATGCTTTCTTCCCCCTATCCGCAGCAACAAGATCACGAGAAAGCTCTGTAGCCGTTGTCTGCCTATGCCGTCAAGCACTTATACCAAGTAGCGATCCTGTGCAGGTGTCGCCGTTCTTGGGCGGCCTTGGCCGGGCTTCCTGGTGACAGTATCACTTGTTTGGAATTCATTCCACAACCTGGATACCACTTTTGGTGCCACTTGTAACCATCGACTCACCTCTGCTTGAGAGTCCCCAACTTCAAGTCTGCCAACGGCTCTCCATCTCATTAAATCAACTAAACGATGATGTAACTCATTCTCAATGCAAACAAACGTGTGGGTTTTAACGCAATATTCACAACATTGCAAAAGAAAATCCCAGATGCTTACACAACCAAATTCTACGTTGTTCTACAAAACTAATGCCAAACACCATTTATTCCAAACAGGAAGCTACATTGCGTTACCCGTTCTTCAAAATACATAAAATACAAATTTAATTAAATTTTCTGGTAGCAATTTTGAATTATTTCGAAAAACGTGTTTGTGACCTTAATTTTGGACACCAGTGTAATTATTAAGTATGTTTAGGCTTAAAAGCAACCCTACATCCTCGCAAATATCGTATTATCTGAGGGTTATAGTTTGAGGTAAATTGTTTGTTTCGTATTTCTATAGATGGCGTTACTCCAACCCCATCTCCAGAGCCTAGACAGCAGATATTTTGTAGTAAGTTCATAAGTAAATGATTTATTCACTTAGTTATTAATAACTGTACGTCGACAGAAAAATATCACAGAAAATATTACAGAGAGAAAAAATTTATGATCGAAACAATGCAAGAGAAAAACGGGCGGGGTGTGTCAGAACACGACCGCTAGGTTTAAGGCATGGAATACGTCAGTGAGGTCATATGGTGAATCCGAATAAAATCAGAGACGAAGCAAATGACACCTCAAACGTCGTGCTGACACAAAGGAGGCTGGAGCTAGAATAATTTGAGCGGCAGTGCGCATATTCGTGACTCATCGGAGTCAGCCGATGACGACAGCGCTAGATGAGTGCTAGATGCGAGCATTTTTACATTAATATTTAATGATCTATTGAACGCGCTATCGTTCATTTATTCATCATTTATATTTTCAAGTTATTAAATTTTCCGTGCTCTTTTTTGTGAGCGTGGTACCCCTGTTTTCGAAAGATAAGTCGTATAACACGTGAAAAATGTAAGCATTATAATTTCTGGCAATAAAGATTCTACAATAGTCGGTGGAAGTAGCGATAAAAATTTCACTTCTGGCTAACAGTATGAGATTTTGCACAGTGCTTATATGCATAAAATTAAACAAAATACCGACGGGACACTTCATCAGAGGTCATGACCCCCTATGTTGATGTCATCCAAATGGTCGCCATGATAAGGTAAATAATTCTTCATTTAATTCTTCAAAAGTCCATTACGGACCACAATATTGTGAAAATTTAATACACTATTTGAAAGTTCTTTAAAAAGCTACAAAATGGTGTATGGCATTTTTTTAAGACAAACCTGGTGGATTTATCGCAAAGAAAACGTGAAAGGGAGTGAAAAAAGCATACTGAAAAAAAAAACTAATTTTCTGGTTAACTAATAGATGGGTAGTGGGCAATTACTGAATGAGTGCTGGGTAATTTTTGATTGCAAAATCATTTATGTGGGAGTAATTTTTAACACAAATCCTATACATATTAATGTCTTCTAAATTATGTAAAATCTTATAAATCTATGCATGTAATAACATCGCCACCCTGCTAAAGCTACAAACTGAGTTAAAGAGTACATTAAGTTAACTACTACAAAAGACGGATTTGAGGGAGTAGGAATTCCTTTCTTAATTTCTTTCCTTGTAAATTTACTCAATTTAATACATAAAAATCATAAATCAACGTAAAATACCCTTACTCTTATAGCTAATATAACAATATTTTTTATCTGTGGCAAACACGCACAATTGATACTATGTAATAGAATTTCATTATCTTTCAAAGAAAAAGGGGAAATTAATTTTATATATATTCAATACAAAGTTTTTTTTTAAAGAAAATTAATTTTACCTTAAAAATTTATTTTGTGTGGCACGAGATGAACTTGTGTTTTAAGAATGGATGTGTTTTGCACAGACAGAGCAAAATTAACTTTTTAGGGGTTCAAACTTACCTTACAAGTACCTTTGCCTTCCACGCCACCAGCACAAATCTTTGTTTCTGGAAAAAGCCCAAGATCTGGATAAAGCACAGTCATTCTATCTAAGCATAACGCATTCGACACTATTGATACCTGCAGTTCTTGAAGTTCGTAAGAAACGATCGTCCCATCTATGAAGTTAAACAAAAAACTATAGTATGACAAATATTTAAATATAGGTTAAAAATCTTATATTATAAAGCAAAAAATCTGTTTGTCTCAACCAACAACATGTACCAACAACCAGATCTAGCATCGTGGCATCTGCACAACTTGTTTTGTTTCTAATTTCTAGATAGTATTTAATTTCAGCTCGCTAGATCATTCCCTTAGAACTGTAGAAGTAAGTTGAGTACTGAACATTACACAAGAGACCAATTTTTATTCAAACTAAAAATCCAAACAAAACGTTAATGACATTTACGATTATAGAAATTGAAAGTGTAAAGTACACAATATCTAGTGTCGTGAACATTCGGTTGGAAAAAGGGTTGCCAAGTGGCAATTGGCGAGAGAAGAGGATTTAGCCAAAGGCGAAAGGAGCTTGGAGAGTAAATCGGGAAAATCGAGGAGAATCGGACGTATTTGTCCGGTGCTGTTGAAGATACAGCTAATTGTTTGAATTTATATACCTTTTCATCTGTGTTGTGTTCCTTAGAAGTAATAAATGATTGGGAACTAAGGCTGATCCTTCCTTTCATAGTTAACAACATTTGGATTCGTGCTACTTCCCGCTATACCGCTGGCCATGACGCTACCAAGACGATTTCCCGACAATTTGGTTTACAGCGGTGTCATGTTAAACTAGGAAAGGAACGGCGTGAACGTTCACCGGAGGATATGGATGCGACAAAGTGGCTGGATGAGTTCGGTTCCGTTGGGACTGACTGGTGGTCCGGTGCAAGTTGTTGCTACTGGTCTACTTCTTGTTTGGGATCTGTGCTCCAGGGCCGGTGAGGTTGGACGGCGGTGTGCCAGAATTCAGGATTCCTGGATGGTGCTGGAGGTATTGCCGGATCTTTTCCCTAAGGACATAGGGATATGACCCTATAGGATGCTATTCGGTTTGGAGGACTGGACGTTCGATGTTGGTGCGCAGGAAGGAGACTCAACTCAAGGATTATCTAAGTCTTCTAAAATCGGCGGTAAGTGCCACTATTTCTGGAATTCAAATTTATTAAACGTTGGGACAGATTTTTCTTGTGGCGTATTTTATTTCGTAACTACATGTGATTTGTGAAAGGTTTTGCAATATTGCGCTTAATCAGTGTCAAATTGCCATATTGTACGTTTTGAAAAGAATATATTTTAAACTAGTGATATTTAATTATTGTTTGTTTAAAAGAAAAACGGTGATTGTGAAACAATATTAAAGCTTTTGTGACATCAGAGTTAAACAAATATATATATGGAAATCGCCAAGTGTTTTCAACAGGAATGTGGTAAACCTAAAGGCTAGCGCCAGTGTGTCGCGTTTGTTTCAAGTTCATCTTTATTTTGAGTTCTGGGGATGTTTATAGTAACTGTTGTAAATAACAGAGTCCTAATCAGGATGGATTTGTTTTGTTTACGTGTTCATTATTTTGCAGTACTTGCTTTATTGTATTTGTTTAATGGGGATACGTTGTGGTTGAAATATTTTCATTGGAGTTTTGCATTACTTGTGTTCAGATTATATTGTATTTAGAATTATAGTTGTTTTATATTCTGTGTATATTTTTATTTGGTAAGATTGCGTTTTTGCTACGAGCCAAAAAGGCTGACTTAGTTAGTCTGGCTCAGGAATTCGGTACTAATGTTAACTTAACTAAGTTACAGCTTAAAGATTTAACTCTAGCAAATCAAAAGTATGAAGAGCAAATCGCTGTGGACTTGCTTGAATCTATCGCGGCTGAAAGAATCGAAGATCAGGAATGCGCTGATAGGAAGGAAAAGTTAAAACTTCAGTCAGACAAAGAAAGGTATGATAGGGAACTAGAAGAGCTTAAACTTAGGCTTGAGTCGCAAAAACTTCAGTCTGAGAGGGAAGAAAAGGAATTAGAGCTTAAGTTAAAAATTGAGTCCGAGAAATTTCAGGTTGAAAAATTACGCTTAGAATTGGAGCTAGGTAGGAATATTCCAAATGAAAATTCAAATGTTAATCCTGGTGCGCGTAAAAGGTCGTTGGATGAAATAGTTAAAATGATCAGGATTTTAACGGTAAAACCTCCAGCCAGATCGGAAGGTTGGGATTTTTATTTTTCGAGTTTGGAAAAGGCATTTGTGAATGAAAATATTTCGAACGCGATTAAACCTAAGGTTTTATTGTGTTTATTGGGATAAGATATCTAACTTACTATTGGATGTGAGTGAGGAGGAATTTGGGAATTATGAATTCCTGAAGCAGTTAGTGTTAGATGAATTCGAACCATCACCAAAATTATGTTAAATAATTTTCGGAAAGCAAAACGAAATCAAGATGAAACTTTCGCTCAATTTGCGTCCAGGCTTTCGGCTATAGGGCGAAATTACTCTAAGGTAAGAGGAGCAAAGGATTTTGAGTCACTTAATCAACTTATCGTAGCTGACAGAATGCTTGATACTCTGGATTGTGAAACTGCCACACATATTGGGGTTTTACATGGGGAAGGGTGGTTTAAGTCTAAAGAGTTAGGTAAGCATTGTGATGTTTTTTATACATCAAAGGGTAAGTCGTATAATGCTTCGGTAAGGGAGAACACGAAAGATGGTGACGAGAGATGTTTGGCTGGTGCTGTGAATAAATTTAACGACCGAAAGAAAGAAAATGGGAATTTTCATTTTCGGAGAATTGAGGATAAACAAAAAGAAAACGGGAAGTTCGTCTGTTATTCTTGTGAGTCAGACAAACATTTTAAAAGGGACTGTCCTTTTGGGAAGGAAAGTGAGAGCAATAAGGGTAGTGAGAATAAAAAAATAAGTGTAAATAATGTGATCGCGAAGGAACCAGAACAGAAAACTGATACGGTAGTTGCTAGGGTTGACGTATTTGGGAAGGTGGTCCCAAGGGAAGCAATTGTAGATAAATTGAGCCAATTAACAAAAAACACATATAAGTGTAGGAGGAAAGCTAGTTTCAGCTTTGATTGACTCGGGGAGTGAGATAACTGTGGTAAAACGGGATTTAGTTCCGAAAATTTCTACGGAAGGAGCGGCTTTAATTTATTTGAAGGGAATTTTTGTCCAGCATTAAAGTGTCCTTTAGTATATGTTCCAATGGGTCTCGCTTCTGGTGACCGGGGTAATGTGGTTCACCAGGAAGTTTTGTCTGCTTTGGCAGAGGCGTTGGTGGAAGATGTTTTGCTTCCGCCGGATGTCTTTAACATGTTAAGTGGGACTAAAAGGGGAACAGGTGGTAACTAGTCTCTAGTTGCTCTGGGGGTGCTGAAAAGCATTGAGCAGGAAAGGGCTGGTGAAGATACTTTGTCGGTGTTCAATGACAATGTGTCGAATACTAAAGGGGTTAGTGTACTAACTGCTGAGGGGGGCCAGGGCAATATTTATGCCGTTAATTTTCGCTCTGAACAGGAGAATGTACTGAGTTACAGGACTTGTGGAAACAGGCTCGAGATTTAAAGGGTAATTTTTATATCTCTGATGGGTATCTCTTTCACAAGGATAAATTTTTAGGGGAGACCTTGGTACAGATAGTGTTACCCAATTGTAGACGTAAGGACGTCTTGGATTTGGCTCATAGTTCTGTGTTCGGGGGTCACATGGGAATCAAAAAGACGATCGAACGGATCAAGTATTCATTTTTTTGGGTGGGTCTAAGGGAAGACGTCACAAAATTTTGTGCATCGTGTAAGGAGTGTCAGCTAACTAAATCTATAAAGGTAAGGGACAGAGCTCCGATTACACCTGTCACTAGACCTGATTTACCTTTTCAGATGGTAAATGTTGACCTTATTGGCCCAATATCTCCGCCAAGTGCTAAAGGGCACAAGCACATTTTGTGTCTGGTCGATCAACACACCAGGTGGGGCGAGGCTGTACCCTTGACCAGTCTCACTGCTAAAGCCACTTGTGAAGCACTATTGAGTATTTTTTCCAGGACTGGAATACCCAATGTTATAGCGTCAAATAACGGCACAAACTTTAATGCTGAGCTGACAAAGGAATTTGAAAGGAGAATTGGTAGTAGCCCAAGATTTTCCACTCCTGCTTATCCACAATCTAACGGATTGGTGGAAAGGTTTAATCAAACTCTTAAAAAGATGTTGCATAACGTAATAAGGGAGGAAGGTAGAGGATAGCACTCACAGATTCCTTATGTGTTGTGGGCGTATAGAGAAGTTCCGAATACGACCACAGGGGTTTCGCCATTCCAGCTATTGTATGGTAGACCTCCTCAAGGTCTGTTGTCCATATTAAAGTCCACATGGACTGGGTAACATAACAACCTTCAGTTAAACACCACTCCCGTAGCTACTTACTTGCAAAATTTGAAATTAAAACTTGAGAAGGGGCTGATGCCTTATCTAAGTTATAAATAAATACCAATGTATATTGTATTGTTATTTGTTTTGTGAAATATATATTATATTGATTTTGTGTAAGTGATATTATATTGATTTGTTTATATGATCCCAACTAAGGAGGTCCGGGAGTGATGTCACTTGCATATCTTTGTTCTTTCACTTGTTATGAACTGTGCCTTTGGATTTTTTATAGGTGCATTATTAGTAGTACTCCAGTTGGTAAAATCAGCCACAGAGGGCAAATTTTACTCTCTGGTGGAGCGTATCGTGAACATTCGGTTGGAAAAAGGGTTGCCAAGTGGCAATTGGCGAGAAAAGAGGATTTCGCAAAGGCGAAAGGAGCTGGAGAGTAAATCGAGAAAATCGAGGAGAATCGGACGTATTTGTCCGGTGCTGTTGAAGATACAGCTAATTGTTTGAATTTATATACCTTTTCATCTGTGTTGTGTTCCTTAGGAGTAATAAATGATTGGGAACCAAGGCTGATCCTTCCTTTCATAGTTTCATAGTACAGGGCTCGAAATACCCGGGTGCACAGGTGCACTGTGCACATGAAAATATAATTGTGCACCTAATTTTTCCCCACTAGGTGCACGCAATACACCTAACGTTGAAAGGTGGGGGGACGTGTTTTATGTTATTTTGATGTTTGAACAAAATATATTAGTATCGACCTATATCGCTCTATAGGAACGTAATTAAAATTCCTAAATACACACAAAGCGAAAACAAAATCGCCGACCTTAACGGGTTTATACAGGAAGAAGGTTTACTTTAGCTACTGCCACCAGAACTTTACGATGATCTAAACATATTCCATTTAGCTATTTAAATATTTTTATTTACTATCTACTACTAACCTATCTAAACATACCAACTAATAAAGTAGTTTATATTAAATTAATGCTCTTATATTACGTTTTTTTAAATATGCTCTTAAAATATAACTTGTGCACCTAATTAAAAAACTTTTTTAAAAAATCTATTTCGAGGCCTGTCATAATACATTTGGATTCGTGCTACTTCACGCTATACCGCTGGCCATGACGCTACCAAGACAATTTCCCGACATCTAGCTTAGATAACAACTCTAAAAGCTGTTCTAAAAAGAAATAACTCTGCTGAGGAAACATGCGCGATTTAATTCGTCTGAAACACCAAAATCTCTCGGTTGCGTTTTTAATGCATTTGGGGTTGCAACATTTCAGTTAACAGTAACCTTTCAGTGTAGGTTAAGGAAATGTTCCGTGATTAATTACGTTAATGTAGACTCAATTGAAATTTAATATGATTTAGCGCGGTAATGGGATAATAGATAGTAGCTTATTATCGCAATAAAACACGAGAGCCAAGTAATCGAAAGTGGAAAGACCACATGCAGGCAAATGGATAAAGCTCAAAAAGCCGTTCGATGACGCGACAAAACTACTGAAGATACAGGTGCGATTTGGTTTGCCTGAAACCGCAAAACCTCTAGGGTTAATCTGATTAGTAAAACTAGAATAGTACATATTACTGAATCACTACATCTATCGTTTCTTTCCGTGTATTCAAAATTTCAATGACTAGTGTTTCACTTACTAGAATCGATAGCTCCCCATCCGGTAACAGTCGCTAAGTCGGATAGTGATGTAAATTGTGGGAACATCGCCAAACATGCCAAACCTACTGTCTTAGTCAAGTGAACAGGATTGCTCAGCCTAACGAGAGCAATATCATGTTGAAGTGTTCCTTTGTAGAAATCCGGGTGTATTATGAACTCTGATACGGAAACTAGATCTGGATTATAATCAGTGTAATGAGCTCCTAAAGCTATGCCGAGTTGCGAAACACTTTTAATCCTAAAAATATAAGTATAAAATAAGGAAGCATTTTTTACAAAAGGTACGACATCAAAGGTTACAAATCAAGTACAAAAAGTAGGTAGTATGTACATCTTTCCCCTTAATTTATGTATGTAAGATTCGTATTCTTCAGTTTGGTGAGGTCAATGCTGCTCCACTCACTGTGTGGGTGGGAGCCCATTCACAAGTGACCATCACTTCCGGCCTTGTAGTGTCCAAGGACAAGTCCCGATTGCCTGCCATTCTAATTCCCGGCATTGGAAAAAAAAGCATGAAAATCATGCGTTCACATTCTCAATAACTAAAGTGAATATGCGTAATAATATCCGAATTTGTTAGTCTATTTGCCGTCCAGGTGGTTGTTTCGACAAGCCATCTCGCCATTAGAAAACTGACCATATCTTGATGTACTATATATCTCTTCATTAGAAAACTTGTCAAATATTGATGTTGTCATCATCAATAAGTCAACTATATCATGACGAAGTCTATCGTCATGATTTAAATGGCAAAAACTTCAAGTAAGAATTATCTCATCCTCAATTTGAGGGTTAAACGACATACATATGGCATGTGATCAACAAATTCGACATTCGATGCATCATTCTTTCTCGGTCCCTTCTTGATGGTTTTCTGCACAAGGCATCTGGTCGTTATCAAAACTCATCGATCTGGGAGACGAGATTTTTTGACATTAACAAAATAGGTCAGATGTTCATGTTCGAGACATCTCCTCAAAAGAAACCACTTGGAAGATTAAATAAGATTTCAAATATTTGGTCAAAAGAGTACCTAATATATGTTGGACAGGTTTGTGTTACCTCTAAGAACTATTGATATCAACTATTAAAGGAAAAAACCTTTTTTCTTATCGTCCGCTTATAACTGCCCCTGTTTAACCCAGTCAAAAAAAAAAAACGGTTTTTAAAATAACCGGAAAAAATAAACGATTTTTAAAAACTTCAAGTTGTTTTTATTTAGTTATATATAAAAAATTCTAAATGGTCGTTAACTATTTTTATTCATTACATCAAAACTGTTACAAAAATTCATATTAATTCTAAAATAAATCAAAACGTAATTGTTTTAAAATGAAGGTACACAAACTAATAAATTAATTAAAACATTAGTTACCTTCTTAATATTCTTTTATCTATTCAACCCAATACTTTTTTATTTACTCTGCTCATAAATACTCGCTCTCTAATATGCTGGTTAGTTAATCGACTTTTGTCATCCGAAATCACAGAATCCTGAGCAGATACTAACCTTTCAGTTAGTATTGAACTTCCAACAACTGTCAAATACTTAAAAGCTAGCAATGCTAATGCAGGTGAATATATCTTTGACTCCAAAATTCAAATGGACTACTATCCCTTAATAACAGAGGCTGCTGCAAATATAGTTTGAGCACATTGGGAAAATAATCATCTGAATCCTGCGATTTTGTAAAAATGGATTTTGTCAATTGTTTGTCATGTGTTGCCCAAAGAAGGCTTGGGTTTGTTGAATCGGAACTCTCTGGTATTGCTGAAGGAGGCAAAGTTTTTCCTAATTGATTCAGGCAGTGCGTTAACTCTTTGCTGGCTTAGGAAATTGATTGACTAGCAATTATGGAAGTCACTAAGTTTTTTGAATCTGGGGTCAGAAAGAGACGCTTTGCATAGAAGAGGGTTGGATAAAATAAGTTTTGAATGTTTGCGACAACTTTGCTAATAACATTTTAGAAATATCATAAATAGAGGTAATTTTTACCAGTGATGCCTTAATACATGAAATAAAAGGGATAACTATACTATCGGTTAAATATTCACTCCCAGATTCAAACTCGGCTCGTGCAAAGATATGTGTTAGGCATCTCCTGTTGAATTTTACTTCCTAATTAAACGTTGTTTGGTATAAATGTACTTTAGATCATCACTCACCCCTTTGTTTATACATCAACCAACATAGACTAAACAATGCAAAATCAGAGAATGAGAACAAGCTATGTCATAGGAGTGGTTGAAAAGGGATATAAACTATGTGGATCTTGAAAAATCAGTTATAGAAAAAGAACCATTTGCATCCCATCAACACAGGCCAAGAATATAGTTTTCTTGAATTTTAGGGGGCGTTTTTTTTCTTCTGGTTATTAGTTTTTAAAATAACAACCGCTGTTATAACCGTGCCAGGAAAACAAGGGGAAAAAACGGTAAGCCCAAACAAAAAAAACCACTTATCGGTTTAACCGGATGGTTATTGACATCCCTACTAAGGACATGTGCGTTTTGTGTCATGGAGGAAGTGTTGTGAAGATATTGTCAAAACGTATATCCCCGAGAAAGACATTTTTACAGCTGGTACGATTAGGACAAACAGAATTAGAAATGCCCGAAATAAATTAAAATTGGACAAAATATTAAAAAGAGGAGAGTGGGACGAACTTGTACCTGTGTGAACATGTAACAATGAACATGTGTCAAGCTGCATGAGGTGGTCAAAGAAGGAGAAAAAAACTATTGTACCACAACCAGCAGTTTTCCAGTCCTAAAATAGCTCAATGGGAGGAACCGATTTATATGACCGCTATTTGGCCTAGGTTAAGTGTACTATGCAAACACGGAAATGTAGCCAGTAAGAGTATTTATTCATTTTGAGGATCTGGTTATTTCTAACCGCTGTGTATGGTATGTGCGCTATAATAAAGCAAATCAATTAAAATTCTTATCTCTCATTGACTACCGAATGTAGGTAGCACAAGACCTCATTAAATATGAAGGGAACATAAAAAACATAAGAAAACAAACATGTTCAGAGTAAAATACTCCAAAAAAGCAGAGGTAAAGTGGTCAATCAATCAGAGAAATCAGACATGATAATGTTGGCTATGTGCCAATATTTTTGGATGATAAAAATGCATCAAAATGTATGTTTGCACAGTGACAAATAGTTGTTTCATGAAATGCCACACAACAATAAAAAATATATTAAAAAAATTGTGTTTATGTCTTATTTTCTGCAAGTATTGTGTTACTTTAAAGTGATAGTGATATAGTATGTGCAAAATTTGTGTTTTGTAACAATAAATTGTACTTATGGAAATCAAAACGCACTTTCCAAAACAAAATATTACAAGAAAAAAATATTTAAAAGAAATATTTTGTGTTTCTAATCTTCTAATAATGCTATTGTACTTATAAAGTGATAAATAATACAGCAATGTACAAAAAATTGCATTCTTAAGGAATATCTTAACATTTAAAAATGATTACGCTTTTAGCTTTGATACCCGTGGTACAAATACATGTACCTAAAAGTTTCAGCCCGCCTACAATGGCAGCATCTAAAAGAGGAATTGATGCTTGAACTTTGAAGTATTTAATAATATTTATGAGAAAAAAACTGATTTTTAAACTATTTTTATATGGCGGGTAGCGAAGAGGATAAATGATTTATTTCGTTTCAGATTTTAACTAACAAAACAAATTTCAGGATGAAATATTTGCAAATCATTATTTTTCAAATGCATAAATTAAATGTATTTTAAACATAGCTACGAAAACCCGAGAAATATAAACCAGGTACTTACGGATATATGCAGTGTGCAGCTGTTAATACGTAAAGTCTGCTTATCAAAGTTCCTCCGCAGATAAAAGTATAATACTCCACAAGAGCCACCTAGAAAATACATTTATCATAAAGAATACAAGGACAGAGTCACATTAAACGTATATTCCTGTTCAGTGTACTCTGGAGCTAATTCAAATCAAAAGAAATGCGGACATCATTTACTTCAATGAAGCGCTCTTCATTCGTCGAAAAACAGTACCCAGATACGTACTTAAGAGATGCATCCATTTAGGAAACGAACTTGCGCTGCCCTCTGCGCTCAGGGAAATTGCGCAGTGGACAAGCGAATTAAGAAACGAAGACCCCAAACTTTGATGGCAGAAGATATTTTCTTCTTACTATTTCTGGATTTTTCCCTTTATAATAGATCACGGTCCTTCGCCAATTGCCTGTTGTGTTGCTCCAATGCGATGTAAACTCTACTACCTACCTTCCTCACACAAAGTCGTCAGTGCATGCATTATAGTTCAAAAGAGGTGTGACCGTGGGAAAAAAAAACGAAATAATTTTTTCACTAGACGAGGCCTTGTTTTTGATGCTAGAATTGCATCTGTCACTTTGAGTGCTGCTACAGTGGACGATATCGTGATGGTGCCAATAGCAAGAGATAGATTCCCGTATCTCTAATCGTGCAAACATCTAGTTTTGAAGACAGCCGCTTAACATTATAAAAGCTACAAAGTAAACTCTGACATGAACTGCTACAGTTCCATAAACTGACGTATATTTTGTAACTATTGTTTTTTCTATAAATGCAGAGCATATTCTATGAAAGACTTTATCCAAATATCATTCATGAAGAGACTTAGAACTCGCTCCAGAGCATTTAAAGTATGTTTATCTTTAACAACCTTGCACTTTCATGTTTTCTATTTCAAATCATTTCTGCTGTTCTTATACATAAAATTTTTCATAAAGAGCGTGTCTTCATCAATTTGATAACATACCACAAACGGATATCTATTTGGAGGATCCACAGTTTTACCACCTATTATACGTTCACCTTCTAATTTAGTTTCTTCTCCACAGCCTAAAAAATGTAAAGATAAATTTATGAAACATAGTTAATTTACATATTATTAAACTACAGAAGACGTACTGAATTGCGAAATCCTTTCCATTTCATAACTTTGAAGCTCTGTTAAGACATTACAATGACAAACGCTTTTGTACATGCTTCTACAAAATGGATGCGCCCTTTTCACTTTTTTTTTTAATTGATTTTATCGTCCCCGTGTTTAACACCAGAATGTGCAAATTAATTTGTGTTAACCCTCAGAAAAGACCGTATTTACAACAATCTTGCTACAAGAAGTGATTTGAAATCCCTGCAATTCTACCTCTTGATATATTCTAACTGATTTTAAACTCATTAAAGAGGCGACTTAAAAAAGTTTAAAAAATTAACTTTTTATCTTATAACTTGTTTATTTAGATCACTTAAAGTATACATTAATTTTTTCAGATTTTTTCAAAAATTATTTTTATGATTTTTTAAATAGCAAGTTTTTTTACCAATCGTCTATAGTGTGCACATAGTTGTTAAATTATCATATATTCTACACATTTATAGAAAGATACACATAACTTAAAAAATAACAATGAAAAATTCATATAACACATTAAAACAAACAATATGAAGCAATGTTGACCAGTTGTAGATCCACATAGATGGCGCCACCTTCTGCAGACACCAATTTAAGTGACTTTGTATTTTTTTCTGTCACATTATTACTCATTGTATATAAGGAAGAAATTCAAATGAACAGTTTATCCAAATATATAATCTAAAAAGCCAATTCAATATTCATATTTAATAATTATTATATAAAGCAATCCCATTTTTTTGAGAATGAGTATCACCCCTAAATTTCATACATTTGCTGCACTCTTGGTTTTTATTATGCTGCGAGATAAGTCTTGTGACACTCAGGATGTAGAGAAACCTGACATTTCTGGCTTCTATAGACTAACCTTCCATCACAATTTTTGCATCGTCCAAACTGTTGGTCTGACTTGTAAAGCCAATGAGATCCCGTCTATCCTATCTTTGTTGGTAGGATGCATTCATCTGCAGAACTAAAGATAATCCTGGACCATGAGAGGTGTTCCCAATATTCTCAATACTTCTTACCATAGATTTTTTTTAAATGGGTAAAGTAGTGATTGTGTTAAAATGTGATCAATCGGTTCATTTGTAAGGAATAGCTTCAGACTCTGTAATGGGAATTTTACACCTTCGTGACACAAATCCATGGCGGTTTGTAACGTAGGAAAAAATTCAAGATTTTTGTTCCAGCTTCGTTATTTTTTCTTTTGTATTTTAGGTCTCATTTCAGATTTTATTCGCTTTGGCATCTTTCGAGTAACAGAAGTGCTGGGTAATCATCTGAATCGTTCTCTTCATGGTCTAATTGACTACTTATTTCACATGTGGTGGAAAGTATTTTCCGCGGCAAGTGATCGAGATCTCGTTACACCTCGTCATCACTTCTTTCGCAATCTTTGTCAGTCGCTGCACCAGCATGTTCTCTCTCTCTCTCTCTCAATAGGAGGCTTTATAACCACATTATTATATTTGGCAGTTTTATGGCAACTATCTGACTCAGAATCATTGTCGAGAGCAAAGAACACACATCTTATGCTACATAATCTAACATCATGTAATGCGAGACTAAAAAGGTGTGTTAATAAATATTTTGTTTCAAAAAATTAAATATTCAACTACAATATTTTATTTTTAGATCGTGTTTAAATTTAAAACTGTTCAAGCTTTCAAATTAAAATAAATATTCAAATCGGTATTGGAACCTTCAAAGTAATAACTAACTACCGTTAGTACCGAACTTCACACATCCGACGATTGGCAGGATTACTTGCCAATCAACAATACTTCTAACTAATGTCTATAAAATAAGTTTATTTGGATTTTTTATTGTATTAATATAAACAATGGATTCCTGCCATTACAATAAAACACGAAAAGTAGATCAATAACAGTAATAAAAGTGATTTTTTTTGCCTCTTTAGTCATGATGGAAGAGACGGCACTCGCTCTCGCAAAAAATTCTAGCTTTGAACCACGTATTCACCGCTGAAGCTATCTTAGAAATACAAAACTAGTGCAGGATTTTGATTGGTTGAATCTTAGAAAAAAAAACAATGAGTGGAAACACTCCTGCCATATATTGGCAGAGAAAAAATTAAAATGTCGAATGGCAAATTTTCTTACCAACCGTCGTTAATGGGTTAATACAATAAGTAATCAACTTTAATGAATTGTTCTATTTGATCTGTTGTCCAATTGTATTTGAGTCTTTTGACGTAGAATACGTTTTACATTTCGAAAACGGAAACTACGTTTAATTTTTGAATGTCACAAAAAAGTGCGTAAGTGTTAAACTTTTAATAACAGAAAATAATAAAAAAAAAAAAGAATTATATCGTGTTCAAAAGAGCATTAAACAAAGAATGTTACATATGCTCATTGATCATCGGCTGATGCAATCGCTGCATGAAGTCATGAAAATGCGCACTGCCGCCCACATTAATTTAATCTAGCTCCAGCCTTTTTGTGTGAGCACGATGTATGAGGTGTCATTTGTTTCGCATCTTATTTCATTCTAATTTACCATACGACCTCTCTGACATATTCGATGCCTTAAGCCTAGCGAACGTGTCCCGATGCAGCCCGTTCGTGTTTTCTCTTGCATTGTTTCGATCATATATTTTTTCTCTGTAATTGGATATTTTTCCGTAGAGATACAGTAATTAAGAACTAAGTAAATAAATACTCTAATTATGAACTTACTACAGAACTTATTTGGTCTCGACTCTGGAGTTGGTAAAGGAGTAACGCCATCTATAAAAAAAGAAGCAAACAATTTCATTTTTATTTCATTATACAGTTAATGCAGAATAGTTTCATTGTAATGCATCCACCCATTTGAAGAAAACATCTTCCATGTAACGATCATTAATTTTAAAGGATATTGTAGACTTATAGCTCTATGCAACAAAAAAGACAAAGCAAGTACTTACGTTCGAAATCAGAGTTTTGTTGTCCATGTAGTTGGCTATCGATACACATGACCTGCAAAATTTTTTCAAAAGCCACTTTTTACTGACTGTTGCTAAATTTTTTTCGTTAAAAATAAATCAATAAGTTATAAATTTTTTCGTGTAAGTTTAACACAAAATTTTCAAAATACGGAGCGTGTAAAATAGGTATAATATATCTTTTTTAGATTTTTATACTCATTTCACAAAATAGTCGAATATTCATATTCAATTTTAATTACTTATATTCTAATCATTTGAAAGGCATGCAGGATTATGAATTTTAAGATACTCTTAACTCGAAATACGTTATTCAAATGTTATTAGTTTTTTTTTAAACCAGACCTTCATACCAGAGCAAATTCAAAGGTATCATTTTCAATAGGAAAACTGTCCAATACAATTCTAATTTTTTTTAAATACATAAGGGGACGTCCTAATATCAAATTGTGCACAAAGAGAGATATTTTTAGTAGAAAGACTATGTTTTCATACCATAATTACATTCTGCATCGTTATATTAGTTCAAATATAAATTTTCATGACTTTACTAACATTTCATCCTGATAAACTCAATACTTTAGTTTATCAATTTCAGGGATCATCTCGACATAAAAATTTGCTGTTTGTAGATCGGGATTAAGAGGAGTTATTGCTACCCAAATTTAAAATTCGAACTCTATTTCAAACGTATCTTTCAGCGATAATTATAATTATATAATACGCAAGTGCAACCGATACGAAAATTACATTTTTTATTTATTATGCAAGTGCAAAATATCTGAGAATTATTATACAAGGTTCATCAGAAGTATTTTAAATTTTTTGTAGCCTCAACATAGCAATGATAAGGTAAATTTAATGTAGCACTAAAACTAATTATCGATCGTAATGAGCTGAAATTTTGCATGGCCCTACTAAACGTCCCTCTGAACCGAATCCTATCAAAATGTAGCAATGTTGTAATGTATAACTTTTAAAACATTAATTTAATAATTATTATTAATACTAAAACCTTTTTTTTTTAAGATGAAACATTATGTTGATTTTATTTGGGTTGCTAACAGCACCATGGTACAAAATATCAGAGTTATAGTTATATTATTTGGAAAGATATGCATAAAAGTCTGAGAAACTGGATTTATTATAAGGAGCTAAAATATTTTCGCACTCATAACTTCGAAATTATAAGACCTACTAACATAAAATTTCGTATCTGAAGTCAAATTTTGATATAGATTTGAAACTGTGTGTCGAAAAAGGGGTTCTAATTGAAAATTTTGAAGTTTATATGCTCAATTTAATATGCGGACGGCCCCTTATTCAAATTTGGTACATTTGAATCCATAGAAAAAGTTAGTTTCTGTCAAGCGCAATCTTTGAATTTTCTCTACTGTTAAAATTGCTCGAATAAAGGAGGTGGTTAGTTTTTCCCCCTGCAACTGTACATTTAATTACAACCCTATTTCTTGAGATTTGTAAAAATTGCAGCTCTAGAAAACAATGAAAATTTTGAGGAATGCTCGTTTTTCTGTAATAAATTTTTATTTTAAAGTTTTAATTTGTTAGATTTTTTATTTACTTTGCTTTTGTATACATAAAACATTGACAAATTCTATTAACGCTAAAAGTCGCTAAAAAAAGAAATTATGTCACTCATTAATCAATTATATAAGATGAACAAATTAAAAAATTAATAGTTAATATAACATTATTTTCCTTTTTTAAAACACCATTAACTTTACAACAAACCCACAAAATGGTTTAGGTTGTCATGGTCTGCCTTAAAAGCTTCATAAAGTTATGAAAATATCAAACGTCAGCGGACGAAATATAATAAATAGGAAACCTGAATATCCGAATAGAATGGTGTTTCAAATACCTAATTACTGAAAAAAGAATACTTACATAAGCACAGGCAATTTCGATGACGACCGAAGCAATTAAATGAATGATGCGATACTGTCCCTTCATTCTTTTGGGTATTCATACAAGGAAACTCAGCTCAACGGGAAATTTATCACAATCAAGCTAAGGAAATAATGAAATCTTTGCGAATTTCTTCTACTTAAAGCCTACTGGGAAGCAACATGTGGCTCCATACCAGGCGTTCTGAATTCTTTTTTAACTTTCTACAGCTGTGGTTCTGCTCCGAGTAAACAAGTTTGATTTGTTCATGTCTCATTGGACATTGATGTTCTCGTACACACAAAGACAATTGTTGATATCTTGATATGCCTTGTGTTTCATCCGCCAAAACTGAGAAATATATTGGTCCTTTATTTTTGATTCTCCTGAATACAGTTTTTTGCACTGACTTACCACATAATATAATAGTTTCCTTTTGAATATAGAAGGCGATGTATACATAGACAAAAATATCCGAAATCTGAGTTAGGAAATGATTTCTAAGGGAAGTCATTTGCTAACTTTTTCTTTCTTTCTTCTTCTCCAGAACGGGCTCGATACCGAAGAGCTCTGAAATGGCCATTGTTGTGAATAGGCTCGGTGAGACAGATAGACCCATTTTCGTAGTCACATCACAAGACGATATCTTGACGACAAAACACAATAAATGTTTCCGCTTAGGCAATGAGTTCTTTATGATTATGAAGGGAGCAATTTTTCAATTTTTTCTACTGATTCCTAGCATCACATTTTGAATTCTTTCTGACATCGCAGAAGAAAATCATTTTGCTTGTTTAACAGAAAATCTGTGGTACTCTTTTGTTTCATGTTTCTCAAATGTTTCTTTCGCATGCTTCCAATTCGTTTACTGTTTCTTGATAAGAGGCCCAATTTGTTGTTGACCTCGACCACCAAAGCCACTTCCAAACAGGACACAAACTGATGTCCACCTTTTAAGTAATCTGTGTAAACTAGCCAAATGAATCGCGCCATCCAATGGCATTAAAATGATAACTGTCCACTGTAATAGGGAATTGGTACGTAGAGGCCAATATATTTACAAAATTTATTATTAATGAAATAATATTTAGGTATAAGCAGTTGTACAAAAGAGTTTTCATCTGCCCGCAAAAACAAAATTCAATTAGGTAGAAATTAAAAACAAGCTATCTCAAGGTAATTCAACATTTAGCACAACAAATTAACAATACTGAACACAACAGGATATAAAACAGTGAAATAAGTAAAATATGTAACTGAACACGAAACTTCATCTGTGTGCACGTCGAAAATTAAATTCCTTTTGGTAGCACTTAAAAACAATATGACTCAACGTGATTCCCCATTTAGCGTAGGAAATGAAGAATGAAATACACAACGGGATATCCTACTGAGATCAAGGAAAATATAATAAAATACTATAATTTTTTCAAGTAGAATTTTTTCTGAACAAATGTGCATTATAAACATTTTTTTAATTAGATTACGTTTTTTTAAATATCACTAGGAAGCACATCCATTTGAATGGATGTTGAGGTCATTAACGCTGTAAAATTATTAGAAATTTACACGAAAGTACCTGAACCAAATTATTTATTTTTATCACTATTGTGTGTTAATTACTAATAAATTTGCAAAAGTACCTGAACCAAAATATTTATTTTGATCACTGTAGTGTGTTAATTACTACTGTATTAATAATTAATAAATTAGCAAGTTTTATTACTTTCAAATTTGCAAAAGTTACTTACTACTTATAAACAGTAAGAGTTAGTTACTAATAAATTTGCATTATTTTTCGTGATAAACTTCAAAGCAATTTCTGTCAGCAGTTATACATAAAAACAATTCGCAAACTGTTCTACGAAATTTAGTTTTGCAACATCCAATATTACTGAAGTATGCCGAGTTCTTGAAGACATCAAGTTCTGGAATATATTTTGCCTCATTTGTCAAAAAGGGAGTGATGGCCGGTATAATCGAATTCACTTTCGATCATGTTCGAGATCATCATCTGATGGAACAAAGGCTGTCGTTTTGATATCATCTATAATTGTTTTTCCGCAATACTTATTTAAAAGTCCATATACTTCAAAATGTCTTTTTTCAGACACCCATTCATCTCAGAACCTATTTTTATTGCAACAATGCATTTGCTGCTGCCAATCTTTTCTATGAATTAGTACTTTTACTGTTCATTTTTGGGGCGTGTCTTTTACTCTGTAATAACTAATTGTTCTGTCAAGCATATCGATCCCCCTTCTTTCGTACTTAAGTACCTGGAAACTGACTGACAATTTTATTTGACAGCCAAATAGTAAATTCCGTTGTGTAGCGCTTCAAAACAAGCTAACCCAACGCGTAATTTACCATTTAGCATAGCAATAAACTTCAAACCGGGATATAAAAGAAATAAAACAAAGTGCGAATAAAAAATGACGAGTCTTTATCTGCTCGTCAAAAAATATATTCCGCTGGATAGCATTTAAAAACAAGTTAAATTAACCGAATAAAACAATTAGAGTAGCAAATGAGGGCAGCCCACAAAATACCTCAGTTCGGCGTTCCTTCGATCGATCCAAATGGCAATTGCAGCTGGCTCTTCAGGACTGATAAAATCATTCGTTAGATTAGCAAGTAAAATGATGAAATCTCCGTAGAAAATTTTCATGCGTGCATTGCATTTTTGGTTACTTGAACAGTCCTCTCCGTTGAATGTTCTATCGACATTGAGAAGCTAGTCTGAGCTGTTACATAGGGATTGCAATCCCCACTATTTTCAATCCGGCCGGATTGACACTAATCCGGCTGGATCCGGACTCAATGGTACTTTGTTAACAAGTATATCTAATCAGTGTGTATTTTTCAAAATTCAGCTGGTAAAAAGGATATTATTCCAAATTGACTAACAAAATGTTTTTTTAACGAACTTTATTAATAATTGTCCATAGGTAGGAAATCAGTCACCAACAATTATTTATAGTAACTACTAGTACTACTAGTAGTACGTATTAAACGATTGAGGATGATCAGTTTGACTAGTTTCCACACCAAAAAACAACAGTTTGTTTTATATGTAGTACTTTTCTATTATCTAAAATTAAGTAATCTTTATCTCGAATGTCGTTGAGCAAATGCCATAAATTGTAACTAACTTTGTCTCATACTAAAATAAAAATATAATCTTTGGCAATTTTTGGTCAACGTAACAAACATGGAAATTGTTAATTCTTCTTAATTGCTAAATCAAAATTATATAGTAATGAAAATCACTTTTGAGTTTGTAAGAACGATCTAAGGAAACAAATCGTATTAATTGTGTCATACCATAATTTACTTATCAATGAGCTGCAAATGTAACTAGCGGCAGAGGCCCTCTCAGCTTCGATACTAGTTGGTTTTACTGTCATTAAGTAGTCGTACATAACAGACAAATATTTTCCTTTGACTCCATTTCATATGAAGTCAGTTCTTTCATCAGTATTTTCTCAAAATCTGTTTCTTTTCTAAAGTTAGTCTTTTTGCAATAGTCTTCATTTTCTTGCAGAATTTGCTTTTCTAATTCCAGTTTATTAAAAAAAAATATTACTGATCATTTAATTTATTAATTTTGCTAGAATTCTCCGAACTGATGATTGAAAAATATAAAATCGATTAATTCACAATCAATTGCGAAATAAATGATTTTGCCACTTTAAAGTTGGGTTTGTATAATCCATTATATAATTTTTTAAGAATTCGGGTTTATCGGATCCGGACCCTAGTGTAGGTAGCCAAAGGATGCCGGATCCGAAGGATCGGATTGCAATCCCTACTTGTAGAAAACTAGTGTCATTTTTTACTTCAGTAAACAATATCATTAGCTTGTTTTTAGCACGTCACCAATTATAAGTCACCAATAATGCACAAAAACGGTTGGTAGGTACTTAATTATCGCCGCACTGGAGTAACGGGATTGGCGATGATCCCCGATTAATCCCAAAGAGTAGTTAGGTATCTTTGATTAACGTTGTACTGGATCAACACAATAATGGGCTATGGACGACTCAATTCCAAAGGGAAAGATGCGAGGAAAACAGCACTTAATTTAGAATCACGGTCAAATCACTGAAAAGAAACGAATTTTGGGTAAAACTTTGGTGAATTTGTTTTGTTGCATAAAATCTGCTTTTATTGCATATTTAGTTAACTTTTATATTATACTTTTTCTTTTACATTTCAACGAACCTCTAAAGTCCCATGTTGTACTTATGTGGTTGCATAAAAAAATTTGATTTTGTTCAATTAAAAAAAAAAAGAACTCAGAATTGGTGGATAGCTATTTAATTAGCATCAAATTAAACAACTCGACGGGCTATTGGCGATCGTCTTTATGTAAACACAAAGGGGAAAAGTTGAGACTGTACCACATGATTTAAAACCACGATCAGATGACGAAGTAACACCTGAGCTGTCACCCAACTCTCCGAACTTCCACACCATGCTAATGTGAAATAGACAAAGGGCTTGCTTCAAAAATAAATATTTATTGAGAGGCTTTTTCTATAAAGCTAAATAAACTCAAAGACGCTATTTTTTTGACGGTTGAACGTATTTTTTGTACCTCCCCCTTTCTGTTAATCCAATGTAAAATTCGCATCTTCCGAAGGTTCGTTTGATTACATCAGAGATGCCGAGATCATGGCTCGTGGGTCGCATGAGGCCCGCCGTTGATTTGGTATTGGCCAGCCTCAACATGTTATTTATGTATCGTTTTTCTGAATTACGAAAAGCAATACTACTGTTAGAATTTTTAGGACCCAAATCAGTACAACTTGAACTCATCGACATGAAAAACGATGAGAACTTTCGAAATAAATTCAATGAAAACTATTTAAAGTTTTATGGTTAAGTCGATAAAAACTTTTGAAAATTGTTGCTAGACAATACATTAAAGTACGGAACGTAGGTAGTTAATTAACGTCGCACTGGAGCAACGCAAAGGGTTATTGGCGGTAATCTGGGATCAACCATTTTGAGCCATAGTCAAATGACAGTAGTAGTTAAGGCGTTAGCCTCTGGATCGGAAGGTTCCTGGTTCCAATCTGGGGTCAGGGCATTGATGTAAATTGTGCTATCCTTTGTTAGGGTCAATGATTGTCCTCCCACTGGGGGCCCCTTCAAATGTGACCATAACTTCTGGCTTTGTGGTGGCCAAGGACAGGTCCTTAGTGTCCGCCATTTTAAGTAGTCGACCATCACTTCCGGCCTTGTAGTGGCCAAGTATAGAGTCCAGTGCCCGCCTTTGAAAAAGGAAAAAAACTCTTACAACACAAACGTAAGCGATAGCCTTAGTAAACAGGATCTCTGAAGTAACAGATTAAAACAAATTTATTGTAAACAGTACACTGTAGCCTGTATATCAATCTTTTCTAACATTAAACAATTTTGAAATCTTGAAACTAATTGATATTAACTTTTTTAAGATTGTGGTAATAAAATTTAGCACCTCGGAATGTGCTTCACTGAACTAGAACTCCTATACATCAAACAATCATTGCATCTAATTTCTTTAAATTCAACTTTCAAATAATAAGCTCACTCACTGCCTTGTTACCTTCGAATAATTCTACTTCACTGGTCAATAATTTGTTGCTAAAAGTAACATTTTTTTTAATATGCTAAATTCACATATAATGGGTCATCCTGAAAATTCTGCACGTTTTCAAATCGAAACAAGCTTTGTTATTATTCTTTGGCTACCGCTGATAAGGTGTGACCTTGGTTCAAGCAGATGTTTAAATTCGGTCTTCTCTGCTTACACTGCATAATTTTATACATAATTTTGACATATACATAATTTTCGTTTAACTGCAGCGTTAAGAAAGGAGAACCAGAAAGTTCAAATTCGTCATGTTTTGCTCATTTATTTTAAGGAAGGAAGAAATGCTAGTCAGACTGTTCATAAAATGTGTGATATACATGGACATAGTGCTGTTTCTGAGTCCACAGTTTGAAGGTCATATTATAAACTAAAGCTTCGAAATTTCACCCTGTAAGATGAAGTCCGCTCCTGAAGATCATCCTCTGTAAACGTCTTTCTGTATGGTAGGACTACAAAGAAATTGTTTACTATGAATTGTTGCCACAAAATCCGACAATAAATTCGAAAAAAAACCCAGTTCAACTGCAATATTAAAAGCATAATTCGAAGTAAAACGGCCATAACTGACCAATCGTCGGAGTCTTATCTTCCAGGATGACAATCCGCGACCCCACATTTCACTGAATGTCAGACAAAGACTTATTGAGTGTGGCTGAAATGTTTTGTGTTCCCACATATTCACTAGACCTTGCATCTCAGATTTTCACCTCTTCATTTCACTTCAAAATTCTCTGAACGGCTTAGAGTTCGAAATCTTTGGAGACTGTCAAATATCACCTCGACAATGTCGTTGCGAATTTGCCAAATGATTTTTTTAATGAATGATGAGCCAGTGCACTTAACGTTAAAAGAAGGGGTGAAACGTGTTATGTTAGATTGATGTTTGAACAAAATATTAATATTGACCTCTCTAGCTCTAAAGGAACGTAATTAAAATTCCTAAATACACACTATATGAAAACAAAATCGTTGGGCCGTAACGGGTTCATACAGAAGGAAGTTTTACTTGCACCAGAACTTTCCGATGATGGAACCATTTGCTATGTGGCTCTGTTGAAGAGACTGTCGCGACAGCCGTGCACCGGACAATTTAGGTATTTAATTATTATTATTTACTATCTACTACTAACTACATGCCGACCAACCAGTCTAGTGGTTAAGGTGTTGGCCTCTGGATCGGAAGGTTTCTGGTTCGAATCCGGGATCAGGGCATGGATGTAATTGTGCTGTCCTTAGTTAGGGGTAGTGATGGTCGCCCATTGGGTGCCCCTTCACAAATGACCATCGCTTCCCGGCCTTGCAGTGCCCTATGATTAGCAATCGAGTGCCCGCCGTAATTTAGGAAAAAAAACTAACATATACAGGGTGTTTCAGTGAACCGTTTCAGAACTTCTAAGAGGGGTAGGGTACATCCTGACAACTCGAAATCATATAACAATGTGGGGTCGGAAATGCTTTCCTGAAGCGGTGTTGTACACAGAAGCACCGTAAAGAGAAGAGACCGTAAGTGAGAAATCGTTTTAATAATACATGAAAAGAAGCAAAAGGTACATGGATTAAAGTAAGTGTTCGAAGTTTCTTCCACGGGCTACAATGCACGCCTCATATCTCCGACGCATGGACATCCGAACATTCTGGAATACTCCAGGCATATCTAGAATTTCTCCGGCAGCTACTGCAATTCTTGCAACCAGCTCCTCAACATTGTCAACAGGGGTGTCATAAACTAGCTTTCAGATGATCCCAGAAATAAAAATCAAGACATGATAGGTCGGGTGACCGAGCAGGCCAACGCAAAGGACCAACACGTCCGATCCACTGCTGACCAAATGTGACATCCAGGTAGTTACGAACATCTCCGCATAATGGGCAGGGGCTCCATCGTGTTGCAACCACATTGTCTGTTGGGTCGATGCAGAAATCTGTTCATCTCTCAAAAGTTGTGGCAATACTTTCTGCAGAAAGAGCAAGTAGTTAGGTCCGGTTAGACGAGACGGTAACAGGTAAGGTCCGATGAGGTGATCTCCCATAATACCGGCCCATACATTGACCGAAAATTGAATCTGTGCTGCACGACGTCGTATTGCCAGCGGGTTCTCGACCGCACAGATATGGTCGTTATGCGTGTTGAAAATTCCTTCCTTTGTGAAGGATGCCTCATCAGAAAACAACACTTCAGCAGGAAAAAGGGGATTTGTAGCATATTTTCCAAGGTACCACTGTGGGAAAGCAATACGAGGTGCATAATCCTCCGGTTACTGTGTCTGGACACGCTGCACGTGAAACGGATGCATGTCTTCTTCTCGGAGAATCCTCCAGACGCTGCAATGTGAAATCCCGACTGCGCTACACTTCGTGTACTCGTTCTTGGATTCCCCCGTACATGCTGCAGCACATTCCGTTCGACGTCTGTAGTCCGTGCTGTTCTTACCCTGTCCCTGTCAGCTCTTTCTAATGAACCTGTCTCAGTTAACCTCTGGTGCAGTCTTGCAAAGAAATTATGACTGGGGATACGCCTCGTCGGATATCGTTCCGCGTACAAACGCTGTGCGGCTGGCCCACTACAATTTGCAGCCCCGTACGCCAAATGCATATCGGCTAACTCTGCGATCGTGTAATCATCCTTCCTACTAACTTGGCGTTCTTGTGCGAAATGAAGATTCCCTACACGAAAGCTCGGGATTTTCGCACAACGCCATCTACCGCGTCAGGAAAGCATTTCTGACTGCCCATTGGTATAAGATTTTGGTTCGTCAGGATGAACCCTACCCCTCTTAGAAGTTCTGAAACGGTTCACTGAAACACCCTGTATAAACATACTCAATTAATAAAGTAGTTTACACTACATTAATACCTTATATTACGTTTTTCTTATAAATGTGCACCTAAAATATAACCAGTGCACCTAATTTAAAAACTTAGGTACACAAAGTACACCTGTATTAAAAAATGTTTTTCTAGGCCTATGCTAATAGAAGGGACAGATAGAAATTAAAATAAAATATTGGTCAAAAGAGGCATGAGTAACTATGGAAAGTTTATATCGTCGATAGGGCATTTGTGTACCCTGGAAAATGTATTTCCCTTTGGAAGAACTTAAGCAATGAATAAAAAACCCCGAGGATATTGTGGCGTTTTTGGTACACCACACTACTATCAATGGAGTGAGACTCAACGGTTTTCGTTTGATACAATTTAATTATGTCAAGAGAATTTTTACATCTACTATGTACAATGAATTTTACATTCGATGACAAACAACCCGATTGTTCCTGTTCAAACAGTAAGTTTCAAACTCTCACAGTTTGTCTCGTTTTCAACGGGGTTTGATGTCTCCGTGTAATTTTGCAGCGAGCTACCTCCTTCGCCACCTTCCTCTGTGGCTTCCCTAGCTCGAGTCCCCTTTCTTTCTTCTCGGGGCAACAACCTTTTTTCTCCGCGTCGCCTCTGTTTCCAATTCACCTCCCACTCAAGGGGTCTCAGATTCCCCACATGTGCGAAAAAACCGACAACCGGCGGTTCTTCAAAAAGCCCCGCTGTCCGGTGGAAATCGAGGTGAACAAGAAACAGAGGCCGACCCTAAGTTGATTCCACACATGTGGCTGTCGGCTCAATTGTGGACTACGATCTCACAATATATGTACTTGAGAATTTTATTAGAAAATTTGTATTTACATCAGTGCTGGTAAAATAACTTAATTATGTGTTGCAGTGTTATTCCTATGGGGATTTCGAATTAATTTTAGACCCCTCTGTACACCTAGGTCAAATAAATCAGAGGATAATATAGCCTATGTTTCCCACGGTATTCTAACGAATGAGTAGGGTCTGGTGGGGTGAATTGGGGTAGTCCATGTAAAAGCTACCTCATTATTTACAAACTCTGTAAAGATGGAAAGTACAACTCAAAATTATATTTGTGTTATTTAATGTAAAGAACACGAAAAACAGTTGTATTTAAAATTATTTTTACATGCATGGAATAAAGTATTTCTCAGGAACTGTGAACAACACTCACTGTCAAACGATAAGCACAAAATGTAAAATGCGAAAAAAAAACGACAAGTACAGCTTTGGTTGATACGTAATGCTGCAGAAAAGTAGCAAATAAGTTTACGTATAAAACAAAACAAAAAATTAAATACAAAGGTGAAAACAATATTGAATCTTCATAAATTAAAGACGAAGTCCTATTGGAATCATTTTACAAAATGATGGTTAAATCCAAAACAAATAAACAAAACCGACATTAATAGGGTATGTGACCACCCCTCATCCTGTTACAAAGTTTAGATGTTGTTCTAGAGCCGATTGAGTGTGCCTTGTTCTCTCCAGACCCTTTCGCGTTTGACATCTGGCTCCATGGCAAATCTCGACTCATCCGTAGACGTAACGTTAACCCAATCAGACACAGTCCAATTCACATGTTGCCGACAATACTTCATTCGTGCCCCTCTGGATTGGACAGATAGAGGAACACAAACTGGTGGTACCCAGGCCTGCAGTCCATTTATGTATAGCCTTCGACGCACAGTAGTTACACATATCGTCTTACCATGGATGTTGCAACCACAGATGGCACAGATTAGCAAGTTGCAACCAAAAATACTTGAATTTATTTTGCATGTTTTTGCATATTTGCTACCATTTTGCATATTTAAGGTTTTGAGGATGTTTTGTGCATATTTGGACAATTTGTCTCTATTTTTAAACATTTATATAAAAAAATTCAAAACATTTTTTAAAAATTTTGCTTAGTGCGTTGTTTGGAACAAAGATTTTTAGAAACAAAACGCATCTGGGTTGGTTGCCCTAACCTTTTTTTGTTTAGCCAAAAATGTATAGATAAAGATACGATAGTGGAACAGAAAATGGCCTTTCATTGTGTCTTCCTACTCAGCCTTAATTAAATTAATTAATTAGGCAGTCATGTAATTCCTTTCACTGTTCACTCTTGACAAGGAAAAGGAGATCAATTTTAAGTTAAGTCCACTTTGTGCAATGTAATCTTGGTATTTAGTCAAGGTCAGTGACTGGTCAGTGACTTTACCCTTCACTCTCACCCACATGTTTTTTAACACTAGAAGCGCCGCTGGGTCCATTTTGACCACTTTTCAAATTATATATATATATAGGGGCCGCGTGTGGGAGTAGTATGTGGTAAACAATCGTTTAAAGAATAATGACGTTTAATTAAGGAAGGCGGAAGCAACGAAAGTAAGTTCAATGTTGTTCGAGTATATTGCACAGTTCAAGTATAAAGTCCGTCATCATAAAATGTTCATCATTGTCCATAAAATATCCACCATTGAGAGAGCCCGAATTTTAAAATTTAATCTCCAACATATTTAAATGAATTTCTTGGAATTTAATTACTATTGTTTTCCTTGGAATAGCAACAGTATAAAAAGATCACACATTCTAAATTTATTTTTCCGGTTTCGTTTGATATTTTCTACAAAACAATATCATTGGACAACTGTTGTTATGTAGTTCTTTTTTCTATCTCCTATATCGTTAAAGATAGAGTAAAAATTTCAACGGATTTGAATTCACATTTGATCTATACCTAAAAATATGATTTTCTATAAATATATAATTTTTAAAATGCAACTTTATATTTATGCAATATGAATTTGACCTTCGCATCACTGATAGCATTTCCTGCACTCAAACAATTTCAGCGAAGGAAAGCAAATCAAATAAAAAAAATATTGACTGGCATTGTTTAGTTGTTGTTTTTTAATTCAAGTTCGTTGAAGATGGATTGAAAATTTCAACGGATTTGGAATCTGCGGAAGATTTTATACCTGTTTGATACATTACACCACGGACACGGGTAGCTAGTCTATATATATGAAAGAGGATGCGTGTGTGTGTATTCTCTATACAAATCTACACCGTTTGAGCGAATTACACCAAATTTGGTTCACTTATACATTAGAACACTGCGGAAAAACATAGGCTAATACCTTCCTGTCTTCAGACCAATCTGCAACACTTACAACTATAAAAATTGGCACACAGGTAGTTCTAAAAGTGTCCTTCGAAGCTCCAATTTTAAAGTCTAAAGTTTCTTTTTATTCAGTAATGGAATTTTGACAAAGAAACACTTTCACTAGGAAACTCTAAAGCTTCTTTTCCTGAAATATTTGTATAATGACAAGGAAACATGTTCAACAGGAAACAGAAAAAATGCAATGGTTCTTATTTTGGACAGACGTTTTTTTTTTTTTTATAAGCATAATTTTCTCATAAGGAGAGCCTTGCAAGTAATAACCAATCTAGAACATTTTTAAATGAATTTAATTAAATTTAATTATTATTATGTTTTTTTTAATAGAATATTTTCTGACATTCTTGTGTGTGATGAAAATAAACTATTATTTTTTGATGTAAATATAAAATAAATTTAGAACAGAAAACAGCAAGATAAAATTGAAGCAAAGTTATGGGGTAAAAAGCTGTTCTGAAGATATTAATTGATGATTCTTTTTTATCTCATGTTCCAGCATAGCTGCAACAACATAAATTTAAAATACGACAACATGAAAAATACGTAATTTTTTCCACCAGAAAAAAAAAGAATAACACTGAATGTGGTCAATTTTTATTTTTGATTATCAAACCAATTTTTCCTTAGAAGGGCCCTAATCGGACAAATAACTTTAAATAATTCGATAATATTGAATGTACCATGCAAACACTCCATATTAATATATATTTAGAATATTAACTGGAATAAATTTATGTGAAATAACAAAGTTATTATGAATGTAAACTAAGCATTTTTACTAAGCAACAATATGGTCAATAATGCTACGAATCCAAACAATATTGGAGTGCACTGCAGAGAAAATTATTGGTTCTCCAGGAGTTGCACAGTCATTGTTGCTTTCCCAGGAGGACAGGCCGGTCAAATAGTAAAATCCGTAGTATAACATCATCAAAGGGGCTCCTTTGTCACCCTGGAAGTTAATACATCAAAAGGGTTATAATTTTGAACGGTAATAATTTCGAAAACTTTTATTCGATTCCGATACACATTGTAAATGCATTTTAAATTAATTTTATGAGTTCAAATAACTATCTTATACGTAGTACCTCGCATGTATCCGTTCCATTTTTGTAAGCACAAATGATATTTTCTGTAATCCTTCCGGGATTTCTCTGGAAACATGATTCTTTAGGCTCTACAAACATATCGGCTTTTAGTAGAACATCGCTTACAGGACCACCTGAAAATTTTTGTTTGAATATTGTTATACACCTCACATGCTGATTACATATAAATAAAAGGCCTTTTCACTCATAATAACTAATGTGCAATCAGTACGACAAGGAAATCGCTTTTTACTTGAATAAAAAAATGGGTTCATGAACCCTTCCGTCATTGAACCTACCAAATGCACAGCTATTACATTAGATTTATAATTTGCAAAAAGGAATATGATACATCGTTTTGTTTAAGCTAAATATTTGTATATTTTTATACAATAACAGGAAACATTTATATTGAAAGGCAAATTGATTGGCAACTGAATTTGAGTGTTTCTAGATTTAGAGTATTAAGAAATATGTGAAATAAAACAAGAAAGAAATGTCTAAAATGGTCTTAACCCTTTCTCGTGTAGAGATTTTCACTCACTTTAAAAATACCTAGTCTAATAGTAGAGAGGTGTTTAGGAATAACCTCATGACAGTGGCTTATAGTAACGCTATCTATCGATCAAGAGCGTAAGACCTATTCATATACTTGGCTAATCGAATGGAATTTTAAAAGCCTTCACATAAGATATTAATCATAGGTTAAAGACAACCTTATGAATAACCAAACTTTGCTATGGAATGAACTTTTAAACTGCATGCATTCTTACTATTACTAGGTCAAAACGTTTTCCCCCTTTAACATCAGAAGGTCGTACTGTACCATTTGGTACGAGTGGAAATGGGTTCAGAAATGTATTATACCCTCCTATCAATATTAATTTTTTAAAGTTTGGAAGCAGATGTCGTTTTATAACTCAGTGAAGAATGAGAAGACCAACAGGTTTTTTTCTGAGTCATAAAAGGCATCCTTGTTGGTATATGAGCGAGAAAAGAACGTAGATTATCTAGACGTTACAACATGACACGCTGCAAAAATAACAGGGCTTATAACAGGTTTTAAGGTGCGCAGGACTGTGTATCGAAAAACAATTGAAAGAAATGAACTCAAATTTTGCACACATAGACAACGTTGATTCGATTTCGCACAAAATCGAAACACATCTAAAATCAATATATTTTTATTTTGAATTAATTTATTGATACTAATTACAAAATTATTGCTTTGAAACTAAAATAAGACATACCTCCATTTTGTTTGGGTTATTCAATGGTTAAATATAACAGAAGTGTTACTTTGTCCTGCTGATTATTTTGGAAGGTAAAAGAGAAATAATGGAACACTCATTTAATGTTAGGAGCTTTGAATTTCAATCAATCCTAATTCGTCATAGGGATGACCAAAATAAATGCATTTTATATGAACTCTGACAATATTTTCGTCCATAAATATCATATACTAAAACCTAAAAAATGAGATACCATTTTGAAAAAAAAAAAGACTGTCCCTTATTCCAATAAAATTAACATTTATTTATAGTAGACGCTATTCCGCTTTAATATTACTCCATTATACCAAGCCAAATGAAACTTTTGGTTTGACTGTACGACTCCAGGGACGGGAATAACAAGGTGTTTGGTTTCTTTCTTTACTTGCTTAAAAAAAGATATTTTAATCCATACTTGCAACTTATTCTTAAGAATGAAAATGATGCTTTATCTATATACCAGTGGTTATATGAGATAATTACTTTTTGAAATTCGTCCCCAACCGGCTGTTGTCAGTTTAAGTTCCGGTGAATACAAAGTCTCCGCCGTAGGTAAGCATATTGGTCTGTATATATCGGGCATTCCCGTAGCAGGTACCTTCAATTTCAAAAGAGCTAGATCGATGTTGTGAGAAGTCGGGCGAGACGCTTCTTCCACATCGAATTTCCTGAACTTTGGCTCTACAACCGAAATTCGATGCCTGCCCAGAAATACGTCAACAAACCTTGTTTCAATAATCATCTCATGATACCTGTGGAAAATGTAAACATTTTCAGTCACTACTAATGCAAAGAAGACTTTTCCGACAATAGCTTAAATTCAGTACATAGAAAACAGATAAAAGAGTCAGCTAATGATGCTAAATAAAACTTTTTTGTCATAGAACGGAAAACAATACTTAATGTTCATTAATGTTATCACAATCTGTAAAACCAATTAAAAGTTTATTCATTCTCATATTAAGTTTATTAATCGATCTAAATATGTCTGAAACAATATTTAATGGTTTTAGTGATATGTGAGTGTTAAAATATGAATGAATAGTTCAAAGTTACTTTTAGTGGTAAAATATTTACTTACCAGTTGTCAAAGATACTCGCTACAGTTAAAACGTATGTTGGACTTATAAGAGATCCTATTCCTGCAAAGCTTTCATTATACACGATCCTTGCCTTCGATTAAAAAATATAATATTTAATACAAAACACATGGAAAGGACAAGTTAAATTATCGTAGATGTTAATATACTCAGCACAGTCCATTTTATTGAACAGGTTGAAACACATAACTGTAACAGGTAAATCAAGTCTCTACGCATTGGTACACTTCGTATCTGCAACACTGGAAAGCAAAACTTACAGAAGGTAGGTAGGTAGGTAGTTAATTAACGTGGCACTGGGCCAACACATAGGGTTATTGGTCACAGTCAGTGATCAATTCCGAAGGTCCTCAGACAACATATCCTAATTTTGAACAACGGTAAGATGACGAGCAAGCACCCCACCAATCCAAACTTCCACACTACGGCGGCAAAACTTAAAGAGCACCATTACTTTAACTGTAAAAATCTCAAAATTAAACGAAATATCCTATGACGCATTACATAACCTAGGATACTCAACAGAATACTGTTGTACACTCAAACTTGGAATTGTGACCTCAGTAGTCTAGGAATGGGTTCTGTTACCACAGGAATGCTCCCGAAACCTCAAAATCTGTATGCAAACGTGGTGGAGATCCTGCATCGCTTCGAGGTGGTCACACATCCTACAACTGACTTCCTAGATCTATCTTTTTAGAATTTTTAAAGTTACTTTTAGGTCACTTAATACCTAGTGCAGTTTAAACTAAGAGAAATGTAATCATCGGTTCGGTAACTCCCTATATACGTTTAATATCATTTTCATATATGCAAGTGACTTCATTGCCAAGTTGCAACTGAAAATATTTCTGTTGCTTAAGATTCTCATGGCAGCAATTTGCAAGAATACAGCCATGGGAAAAGACATCGATATATTTGAAACCACTGATATCTAAACGACCGTTCCTATGATCTAAATAGTATGGTTTACTAAATCGTTAGAATCCTAAGTTGTGAATATTAAGATACGCTTTTGGTTATTTCTACTCCCCCTCCCAAGGGGCTCTGTTTCATGTACATAAGTAAAACAATATTAAAACATTTCCTCTGAAACTATATCGCACACTTAGTAAGTAAACCTTTATTTTAAAAACTAAAAGTGAACTTACAATCCATGGAAATTCAAATTGTCCAGCTTCTGTTCCACCAGCAATCCTTCCTTCGGCACGTTCGTCAGGTATTCCACAATCTGCATAGTAAAGAAAATTATGGTTTTTCTGAGAAATAACATATTTTTCATGGAAAGAAAATGAAAGATCTGGAAACCAAAAAATTGATAAAAGGGAGGAAATTAACGTCGCATAGGGGCAACACAACGTGTTAATGACGAAGAGCTGGGATGTATGTAGTGGGATAAGATCCGAGGACAACACCCCCTAACTTTTAACTACGGTCAGATGAACAGGTAAACACATTAGCTGTCACCTTATTCTCCGAAACGCCACACCATACCAACTAGAAAGATTGATTAAACGTACTCCAGCCCAAATGTACACGGCAATCTTTGGTTGTATAGATTCCGAACACACAACCTTCCGATTGCTAATCAGCTACTCTTCCAACCAAACTACTTAAGATTTAAACCAAATTGATAAAAGTAAGCAATGGTAATTGTTATCACCAAAATTCACGAATGAATATGTGAATTCACAAGTAAACTTTCATGATTAGAAATTAAAGAGGCATTATATAGAGATTAAAAATTTAAACATTTCCAACATTTTAATCCTTTATGTTGTGAATATTATTGCATTTATAGTTTTAGTTGAATAAAAGAGAGTTTAAATTAAGTTCATTCTCTCCTGTCTTAATTATTCTTTCGCATCTAAATAAAAAATATCAGCATGGAGAGAAAAAAAAAGAGTAAAAAAATACTAGCAATATAAGATCAAGTTATGCTCCGAATCAGTTTAAATTCATGTATTCATATATAGAGGGGACATGCCTTCATTCAGGACGGATAAAAATCCGCGCCTTACCCCGAAGTTGAACCAGGAATCTTTGAATCCAAAAACAATGTTCATACCTCTGTGTATAACTTTTTAGTTCCCGTCCATTTCAGTTCACAGCACCTTACATCTCATGCATATCTTTCAACTCGGAATTCGTATACAAATGAATTCCGTTGAAAATCTGAGCTCCTTACGCCTTAGAAACGATGTTATAAACTAATCTAAACACCTCTATCATCTAAACCTTAAAATCTAGAACATATTTATTCACAAAAAAAAAATTTCGGCCACTCTACCACTCTACAATTTGGTTACACCTCTAACAGCTTGTATTATTGATTGTCATTCCTTTCCACTTCTAATATGCTATGGTGTGTTTCTTTTTTAGGTTGAAATAAACCTTTACATTTTCTTCCTACAAATGTTTTAATTATTTCTAAACACTTAAACGCTTGTTAATAAAAGGAGCTAATTCTTCAAATTTAATAAATTTCGTCCCAAATGGAAGCCATTTTTTCAGGAGTGTATATAGAAACTTCAAAACAATGCACGTTTTACATTTTAGTTTATTGTCTTGCATTTTAAGTGAAAAAATATCTTACAAAAATATAATTTTACTGAATATAAATGAACTTTTTTTAAGTTTTTTGTAACTTTGTAGAAGTATTAACTATAATAAGTACTTTAATTTCTGAATTGACAAAAATTCGGAGTTAAAAGTTTTGGTTTCTAAATAGAATCTATTAATATGACAGCATATGTATTTCATAACGGTAGTCATTTCACACTGTAAAAATGATCATTGCTTGATAAACAATAGTCAGATTTGAATTTTTATAATGTGTATTTCACAGCAAGTTCACATTAAATGTGAAAATAGCAATTCCAGATTAAATTGCAGTCCTATGCACATTTAAATTTTATATTTTGATATGATCGGTTTGGAAAAATATATTAAACATCACTGAAGAAATAATATTGTATTTATTTAAATGAATTCAAAAAATGCTTCGAAAAGTGCCATGGGTTTTATAATATTTAATCCAATACTGCTGTTAAATACATTTACATTTATTCTTAGGAAGCATTGTTTACAGTGAAATATTTATATTTTACAGTTCATTATCTTAATTAGAATTTAAAAAATATTTATTATTGCCCCAAATGTATAACACTATGCCATTTTTGTATGTAACTTAATATAGGCTGAATATAATTTACAATTTACCACACTTGACATTCCTAAAACATATTAAGATGATTTAATGTTCTATCAGTAAAGTAGAATATGCGATAATTTAATTCAAGTTGATAGAATACAATCTGGACACTGGAATATTTTTAAATACATAAATTTTCAAAAGTCAAAGAGCGATGTGTATTATCTAGAAATGTTTTTACCATTTTTTAAATAAAAATACAACCAGATAAATATTGATGACAAAGTTGAAAGTATTATTGTATGATTCACACATTTGTCTTGCAGTTTATTAACAGAGCAATTAATAAATTTTCAAGACAATATTCTATGTTCTTCCTGTTACAGTTAGGAGAGAAACTGCAATTTTTAATATGCATTCAATATTCATTTCATGCTCCATACTTGGAACGAAGGTAGGTAGGTATTTTAATTGACGTCGTACTGAAACAATACAACGGGCTATAGACGAAGATCCTCTGGGAATAAAGAATTATGATATCTAATACTGAGGGAATTATGAGAATGATATCCAATTATGAGGGAAAAAAAGAATTATGATTTCCTACGCTAAGAAAAAAAAATTTGGATTTATAACGAGAAAATGTGTTTTAAGTTATTATTTCCTGTAGAAAATTGTCTTTGTGCAGACACTCTTTACATTACGTCTTTGTTCGGAGTCACTAAATTCGTTTTCTGAAATATCATTAAGTTCACTTGATGAGTCCTCTATATCCGAAATCAGTTTGGGTACGTGAGCAGTAGTAGTGTAAGTGTGTCCTTTGCTCTTCTCTAGTTGAGTGACTCTGTAGGTGTCGCCTGGTTACACATCAGTCATGATTAAAGCACCTCGATACTTTGGTTGGGTTTAGTTGGTGCTCCTGTCGGTATTGGGGTTTTTTTCATAACAACTTGTCCTGACTTATAAGTGGTTGTTCCTCATTTATTCTTGTCATAAGCATTACTTATATTTTTCTTTATACTTTCTATTCGCACGTGAGTCCAGATTTGTATCTCCGCAGAATCCGTTCATCCTTCTGCACTCATATCAGCTTGTATTCGTAAATTTCCATGATTAAATCTTGGTGAGTAGCCTAGTGGCATTTGGAAATCAGTCTGTTTGGTTGTTTTGTTTAATGCATTATTTAGATTTATTTCCACTTCTTTCATTCTCAAGCCCCAGTGTTTGTGTCTGTGATCTTCCATGGACGATACTATTGTTGGAATAATGGTGCGATTAACTCACTCAACCATCCCATTTCCTTGTGTGTCCATTCCTGCTGCAAGAATGTAGTTGGCTCAGCTGAAGATTTCGGACGTGGTTCCGTAGTCAGTAAGCATCGCTTTTACTTGTCCAACAAATGTTCTATGTGGTTTAGGTCGGGACTACATGAGCAGGCCAGTGAAGACGTTTCACACCCATACCTTAATACAACTGCTTGACAGAGGCTACATCATGCAATGTAGTATTGTCGTCCTGTAAGTAACCTTCGTTCAATCCACAAATTTGCCAGAGCGTAGAAAGAATCTGATTGTCCAATTGTTCATGTCGGCGTCGCCTTTCAATTGACCAGGAACAACATGCAAAGATTTCAAGCTATACCACTAAAAAATCCCCAAACAAGTAGTAGGATTTTGCATATCCGCTGGCGTCCGGTCCATTATTGTAGGGTAGAGTATATTTCAAAAAGGGTAATATATTCATTATTATTGATTTTGAACCATATTAACATAATACTCACATGAAACAAGGCCTTTGTAACTCACAAAATAATACATTTAGAGTTATACTTAAATTAATTAATCTGAGATTTAACAAAAATCACTACAAGCAATCGGTACTATTTTTTGCTACTTGAACTCAATCTATGGGCTAATGAACCATGTAGAATGAGAGGCTTTTTCATTGTGAACAAATCAGACGAATATTTATTAAATAAATGAATAAATTAGTTAATTATTGAACTATGTAAATTTTGTAGCACTAGGAAAGAGTTACCGTATTGGTAATATTGGTAATACCGTATTGAAATACAACTAGTAGGGCTGGATCACCAAACAAACCCTTCGATTGTTGCATCGCTGCCTATGGACGTTTCGGTAAAACTTGTAGAATTGAGACAGTATAATTTCTATGAACATGAAGATTTTCTAACTCATGTTTTTTGATAATAAACGTTTACTAGCTAAAGGTTCTTATTTATTTTTCTTGTTTTATTTCACATTGAATAATCTGCAACTAACTGGTAAGAAACAGAAAAGGACATCTACTGTAAAACAACTTGAAACCATATTTACTTTCCAAGTTTGTTTCCAATGGTGGAGCCATTTCTTTGGCATCACAAGGTGGAGAATCTTGAGTATGATTACTTATCCAGTCTAGGTATGCCGACACTCTTGTATAGCCGTCTGGATAACCCCTTAATCCACAGTCCTCACCGATCCAAGAGGGCACTCCAACGATGAACAATTGACCATCGTATTTAACAAAGAGTGGGCCCCCTGAGTCCCCCTGTGATAAAAGTATATTTTATTAAAACTTAAAACGATACGCAACAACTATATTGTGTGATTTCCTATATAAGGAAATTTGTGTGTTTGGTCCACGTTTCATCTCAATTAAAGCCTCCTATGAAATGGAATTTGAAAGTATGACTTATCCGATGAGTGTAATATTGCTTAAACTTCAAAATACAATGTATAACCAAAAACCCACATCTATTAAAGCCACATTCCGAATTATAAAATATTTGTATCTGATTCATGTTCTTAGTAGATTTTTTCCTTCTGATTTTTTTAATTTAAATTTATGTAGGCCCTATGCATTGTTTTTACAAAAATTATATATAAATCTGTTAAATACAAAATTGAGTTCGTGACATGGTAAATTAATATTTACTTAATATTTGTTTAACTTTAAAACACGAGTTGACATCCTACATAGTTTTCCTTGAGTAAATTACATCATATGAACAAATTTTTCAGTAAGTGTAAGTGACAGACTTAAACTATATTGTGAGAAGTAGAATAGAGGACAGAGAAATATTCAGACTACAGTAAATTCTAATAATAAAACTGCTGAGCAGCAGTAATAAATGAATTTTCACTTTCTTTTCATTCTTATTAGATCTTTCTTTCTTCGTACTGACATTTTAATGACTGTGCGTGTGAAAATGTATATTTCTACTCTTTAATCTGCACACTTAGCTAATGAAATCAGTGACCCCTTTAATTCATAATTTTGAATCAAACTGTTGCATACTTCCTTTAAGTGTTTATAGTATGAGTGCTATTAATCAGGAATGTTTATACATTACTCTTCCTGGCATTTAGATTTATGATGTCATGTGTGTTTACATTAGTGTTTCCAGTATATAGTATATTCTAATAAGTTACAACTGGCTGTTGCAATCTTTTATAATACTAGGGGGCTCCGAGCCCTGCTCGCTTACGCTCGCCGTAAGAAAGAGTACATTCTGAGGTATACTGCGATATTTTAAAAATTAAAAATTAATAGTAATAAGACATAAATAGGCAGTATAAAAAAATTACGTTGAGTAATTATATTTACGTTGAGAGGTACTCTATAAAAAAAACTCACGGCTGAAGACTGACAATTTTATGTGTTTTGCTCACTCGCGGAAGAAATTTCGCTTCTTCAATTTTAACACTTAGTAAACCCTAAACTAATAGCCGCATCGGAAAAAAATCTTAATAATTGTCCAGGGAATACGACGAAGAACAAACCATGTTAATTTCGTTTTTTTCCGATCAGTACTTTCTCGGGAAACCGTCTAAGAATCGAGCTAAACAACGCATTTTTCAATCCTACGGCGTCGGCGTAGGCGGTAACTTTTTTTAATATAGAGAGATGCAGTAATTGACCCAGTTCTGTGTATAGCCATTGTGCTGAAATCACCATGAGTGCAGAAAAATTAAAGCATTTGACCACTTTTGTGATTATTCCGTGGTGCTTTCGTGGTACGTCGTGATTTAAATCAATGATTTTTTTAAAAATCATTTGATTTAAATCAAGTGATTCAAATCTTGACACCCTGATTAAAACACTATCATATTTTAAATTTTTGCTAAAGAGGTTTGTTAATAATCTTTTCTTCATTTTACTCACCAATTTGGTTCTTGCTTGCATACTAGGAGTTAAATTTATCTGCTTTAAGAAAAATCACGACACAATTTCACGCTCTAACAGGTAGAAACGAATTTGAAAACAGAATTAGCTATGCAACGCATTGGCAGACGACGCAAATTACGAGAAATAAGACGCTGGCGAAACCAAACTAAAATTAAAAGTGGAGGGAGAGGGAGAAGGTGTAGGGAAAGGAAATGAGCGAAACGAGCTTTAACGATATGGAAGCCGTTGCTGTGCACATTACCTAGGTTAAATACGGAAAAACTCTTGATTCAGCACGTTAACGGAGCAAATCAGTTAATCTGCAGATCAGCTTCGTAATACCCACATTAACAGCTTTGTAGCTCTAGCGGTAACATATATATATATATTTATATATATATATATATATATATATTGTTTTCTTTTCCTTGTTCATTAAAAACTCAGTGCAGGGGTACTGCGCGTGATTTCTCTCCTTTTATATCTATTTTTTGCTCTTCACTTGCAAAACTAAAAATTGTTAAACAAAAAGGAATTGTTAACTTTATAATAGACTAAAAAATTGTGAACCCAAAAGCAGTTCTTTAACATGCTTTCTTTTCCCTATCCGCAGCAACAAGATCACGAGAAAGCTCTGTAGCCGTTGTCTGCCTATGCCGTCAAGCACTTATACCAAGTAGCGATCCTGTGCAGGTGTCGCCGCTCTTGGGCGGTCTTGGCCGGGCTTCCTGGTGACAGTACCACTTGTTTGGAATTCATTCCACAACCTGGATACCACTTTTGGTGCCACTTGTAACCATCGACTCACCTCTGCTTGAGAGTCCCCAACTTCAAGTCTGCCAACGGCTCTCCATCTCATTAAATCAACTAAACGATGATGAGAACTCATTCTCACTGCAAACAAACGTGTGGGTTTTAACGCAATATTCACAACATTGCAAGAGAAAATCCCAGATGCTTACACGACCAAATTCTACGTTGTACTACAAAACTAATGCCAAACACCATTTATTCCAAACTGGAAGCTACATTGTGTTACCCGTTCTTCAAAATATATAAAATACAAATTTAATTAAATTTTCTGGTAGCAATTTTGAATTATTTCGAAAAACGTGTTTTTGACCTTAATTTTGGACACCAGTGTAATTATTAAGTATGTTTAGGCTTAAAAGCAACCCTACATCCTCGCAAATATCGTATTATCTGAGGGTTATAGTTTGAAATAAATTGTTTGTTTCTAATTTCTATAGATGGCGTTACTCCAACCCCATCTCCAGAGCCTAGACAGCAGATATTTTGTAGTAAGTTCATAAGTAAATGATTTATTCACTTAGTTATTAATAACTGTACGTCGACAGAAAAATATCCAATTACAGAGAGAAAAAATTTGTGATCGAAACAATGCAAGAGAAAAAACGGGCGGGGTGTGTCAGAACACGACCGCTAGGTTTAAGGCATGGAATACGTCAGTGAGGTCATATGGTGAATCCGAATAAAATCAGAGACGAAGCAAATGACACCTCAAACGTCGTGCTGACACAAAGGAGGCAGGAGCTAGAATAATTTGAGCGGCAGTGCGCATATTCGTGACTCATCGGAGTCAGCCGATGACGACAGCGCTAGATGAGTGCTAGATGCGAGCATTTTTACATTAATATTTAATGATCTATTGAACGCGCTATCGTTCATTTATTCATCATTTATATTTTCAAGTTATTAAATTTTCCGTGCTCTTTTTTGTGAGCGTGGTACCCCTGTTTTCGAAAGATAAGTCGTATAACACGTGAAATATGTAAGCATTATAATTTCTGGCAATAAAGATTCTACAATAGTCGGTGGAAGTAGCGATAAAAATTTCACTTCTGGCTAACAGTATGAGATTTTACACAGTGCTTATATGCATAAAATTAAACAAAATACCGACGGGACACTTCATCAGAGGTCATGACCCCCTATGTTGATGTCATCCAAATGGTCGACATGATAAGGTAAATAATTCTTCATTGAATTCTTCAAAAGTCCATTACGGACCACAATATTGTGAAAATTTAATACACTATTTGAAAGTTCTTTAAAAAGCTACAAAATGGTGTATAGCATTTTTTTAAGACAAACCTGGTGGAATTATCGCAAAGAAAACGTGAAAGGAAGTGAAAAAAGCATACTGAAAAAAAAAACTAATTTTCTGGTTAACTACTAGATGGGTAGTGGGCAATTACTGAATGAGTGCTGGGTAATTTTTGATTGCAAAATCATTTATGTGGAAGTAATTTTTAACACAAATCCTATACATATTAATGTCCTCTAAATTATGTAAAATCTTATAAATCTATGCATGTAATAACATCGCCACCCTGCTAAAGCTACAAACTGACTTAAAGAGTACATTAAGTTAACTACTACAAAAGACGGATTTGAGGGAGTAGGAATTCCTTTCTTAATTTCTTTCCTTGTAAATTTACTCAATTTAATACATAAAAATCATAAAATAACGTAAAATACCCTTACTCTTATAGCTAATATAACAATATTTTTTACCTGTGGCAAACACGCACAATTGATACTTTGTAATAGAATTTCATTATCTTTCAAAGAAAAAGGGGAAATTAATTTTATATATATTCAATACAAAGTTTTTTTTTAAAGAAAATTAATTTTACCTTAAAAATTTATTTTGTGTGGCACGAGATGAACTTGTGTTTTAAGAATGGATGTGTTTTGCACAGACAGAGCAAAATTAACTTTTTAGGGGTTCAAACTTACCTTACAAGTACCTTTGCCTTCCACGCCACCAGCACAAATCTTTGTTTCTGGAAAAAGCCCAAGTTCTGGATAAAGCACAGTCATTCTATCTAAGCATAACGCATTCGACACTATTGATACCTGCAGTTCTTGAAGTTCGTAAGAAACGATCGTCCCATCTATGAAGTTAAACAAAAAACTATAGTATGACAAATATTTAAATATAGGTTAAAAATCTTATATTATAAATCAAAAAATCTGTTTGTCTCAACCAACAACATGTACCAACAATCAGATCTACAATCGTGCCTTTTGCACAGCTTGTTTTGTTTGTAATTTCTAGATAGTATTTAATTTCAGCTCGCTAGATCATTCCCTTAGAACTGTAGAAGTAAGTTGAGTACTGAACATTACACAAGAGACCAATTTTTATTCAAACTAAAAATCCAAACAAAACGTTAATAACATTTACGATTATAGAAATTAAAAGTGTAAAGTACACAATATCTAGTGTCGTGAACATTCGGTTGGAAAAAGGGTTGCCAATGGGCAATTGGCGAGAGAAGAGGATTTCGCCAAAGGCGAAAGGAGCTTGGAGAGTAAATCGGGAAAATCGAGGAGAATCGGACGTATTTGTCCAGTGCTGTTGAAGATACAGCTAATTGTTTGAATTTATATACCTTTTCATCTGTGTTGTGTTCCTTAGAAGTAATAAATGATTGGGGGAACTAAAGCTGATCCTTCTTTTCATAGTTAACAACATTTGGATTCGTGCTACTTCACGCTATACCGCTGGCCATGACGCTACCAAGACGATTTCCCGACAATTTGGTTTACAGTGGTGTCATGTTAAACTAGGAAAGGAACGGCGTGAACGTTCACCGGAGGATATGGAGGCGACAAAGTGGCTGGATGAGTTCGGTTCCGTTGGGACTGACTGGTGGTCCGGGGCAAGTTGTTGCTACTGGTCTACTTCTTGTTTGGGATCTGTGCTCCAGGACCGGTGAGGTTGGACGGCGGTATGCCAGAATTCAGGATTCCTGGATGGTGCTGGAGGTATTGCCGGATCTTTTCCCTAAGGACATAGGGATTATGACCCTATAGGATGCTATTCGGTTTGGAGGACTGGACGTTCGATGTTGGTGCGCAGGAAGGAGACTCAACTCAAGGATTATCTAAGTCTTCTAAAATCGGCGGAAAGTGGCATTATTTCTAGAATTCAAATTTCTTAAACGTTGGGACAGATTTTTCTTGTGGCGTATTTTGTTTCGTAACTACATGTGATTTGTGAAAGGTTTTGCAATATTGCGTTTAATCAGTGTCAAATTGCCATATTGTACGTTTTGAAAAGAATATATTTTAAACTAGGGATAATTAATTATTGTTTGTTTAAAGGAAAAACGGTGATTGTGAAACAATATTAAAGCTTTTGTGACATCAGAGTTAAAAAAAAATATATGGAAATCGCCAAGTGTTTTTAACAGGAATGTGGTAAGCCCGAAGGCTAGCGCCAGTGTATCGGGTTTGTTTCACGTTCATCTTCTTTATTTTGAGTTCTGGGGATGTTTATAGTAACTGTTGTAAATAACAGAATCCTAATCAGGGTGGATTTGTTTTGTTTATGTGTTCATTATTTTGCAGTACTTGCTTTATTGTATTTGTTTAATGGATACGTTGTGGTTGAAATATTTTCATTGGAGTTTTGCATTACTTGTGTTCAGATTATATTGTATTTAGAATTATAGTTGTTTTATATTCTGTGTATATTTTTATTTGGTAAGATTGCGTTTTTGCTACGAGCCAAAAAGGCTGACTTAGTTAGTCTGGCTCAGGAATTCGGTACTAATGTTAACTTAGCTAAGTTAAAGCTTAAAGATTTAACTCTAGCAAATCAAAAGTATGATGAGCAAATCGCTATGGACTTGCTTGAATCTATCGCGGCTGAAAGAATCGAAGATCAGGAATGCGCTGATAGGAAGGAAAAGTTAAAACTTCAGTCAGACAAAGAAAGGTATGATAGGGAACTAGAAGAGCGTAAACTTAGGCTTGAGTCGCAAAAACTTCAGTCTGAGAGGGAAGAAAAGGAATTAGAGCTTAAGTTAAAAATTGAGTCCGAGAAATTTCAGGTTGAAAAATTACGCTTAGAAATGGAGCTAGGTAGGAATATTCCAAATGAAAATTCAAATGTTAATCCTGGTGCGCGTAAAAGGTCGCTGGATGAAATAGTTAAAATGATCAGGATTTTAACGGTAAAACCTCCAGCCAGATCAGAAGGTTGGGATTTTTATTTTTCTAGTTTGGAAAAGGCATTTGTGAATGAAAATATTTCGGACGCGATTAAACCTAAGGTTTTATTGTGTTTATTGGGATAAGATATCTAACTTACTATTGGATGTGAGTGAGGAGGAATTTGGGAATTATGAATTCCTGAAGCAGTTAGTGTTACATGAACTCGAACCATCTCCAAAATTATGTTTAGATAATTTTCGGAAAGCAAAACGAAATCAAGATGAAACTTTCGCTCAATTTGCGTCCAGGCTTTCGGCTATAGGGCGAAATTACTCTAAGGTAAGAGGAGCAAAGGATTTTGAGTCACTTAATCAACTTATCGTAGCTAACAGAATGCTTGATACTCTGGATTGTGAAACTGCCACACATATTGGAGTTTTACAGGGGGAAGGGTGGTTTAAGCCTAAAGAGTTAGGTAAGCATTGTGATGTTTTTTATACATCAAAGGGTAAGTCGTATAATGCTTCGGTAAGGGAGAAAACGAAAGATGGTGAAGAGAGATGTTTGGCTGGTGCTGTGAATAAATTTAACGACCGAAAGAAAGAAAATGGGAATTTTCATTTTCGGAGAATTGAGGATCAACAAAAATAAAACAGGAAGTTCGTCTGTTATTCTTGTGAGTCAGACAAACATTTTAAAAGGGACTGTCCTTTTGGGAAGGAAAGGGAGAGGAATAAGGGTAGTGAGAATAAAAAAATAAGTGTAAATAATGTGATCGAAGAGGAACCAGAACAGAAAACTGATACGGTAGTTGCTAGGGTTGACGTATTTGGGAAGGTGGTCCCAAGGGAAGCAATTGTAGATAAATTGAGCCAATTAACAAAAAACACATATAAGTGTAGGAGGAAAGCTAGTTTCAGCTTTGATTGACTCGGGGAGTGAGATAACTGTGGTAAAACGGGATTTAATTCCGAAAATTTCTACGGAAGGAGCGGCTTCACTTTATTTGAAGGGAATTTTTGGTCCAGCCGTAAAGTGTCCTTTAGTATATGTTCCAATGGGTCTCGCTTCTGGTGACCGGGGTAATGTGGTTCACCAGGAAGTTTTGTCTGCTTTGGCAGAGGCGTTGGTGGAAGATGTTTTGCTTCCGCCGGAAGTCTTTAACATGTTAAGTGGGACTAAAAGGGGAACAGGTGGCAACCAGTCTCTAGTTGCTCTGGGGGTGCTGAAAAGCATTGAGCAGGAAAGGGCTGGTGAAGATACTTTGTCGGTGTTCAATGACAATGTGTCGAATACTAAAGGGGTTAGTGTACTAACTGCTGAGGGGGGCCAGGGCAATATTTATGCCGTTTATTTTCGCTCTGAACAGGATAGCTGTACTGAGTTACAGGACTTGTGGAAACAAGCTCGAGATTTAAAGGGTAATTTTTATATCTCCGATGGATATCTCTTTCACAAGGATAAATTTTTAGGGGAGACCTTGGTACAGTTAGTGTTACCCAATTGTAGACGTAAGGACGTCTTGGATTTGGCTCATAGTTCTGTGTTCGGGGGTCACATGGGAATCAAAAAGACAATCGAACGGATCAAGTATTCATTTGTTTGGGTGGGTCTAAGGGAAGACGTGACAAATTTTTGTGCATCGTGTAAGGAGTGTCAGCTAACTAAATCTATAAAGGTAAGGGACAGAGCTCCGATTACACCTGTCACTAGACCTGATTTACCTTTTCAGGTGGTAAATGTTGACCTTATTGGCCCAATTACTCCGCCAAGTGCTAAAGGGCACAAGCACATTTTGTGTCTGGTCAATCAACACACCAGGTGGGGCGAGGCTGTACCCTTGACCAGTCTCACTGCTAAAGCCACTTGTGAAGCACTATTGAGTATTTTTTCCAGGACTGGAATACCCAATGTTATAGCGTCAAATAACGGCACAAACTTTAATGCCGAGCTGACAAAGGAATTTGAAAGGAGAATTGGTAGTAGCCCAAGATTTTCCACTCCTGCTTATTCACAATCTAACGGATTGGTGGAAAGGTTTAATCAAACTCTTAAAAAGATGTTGCATAACGTAATAAGGGAGGAAGGTAGAGGATAGCACTCACAGATTCCTTATGTGTTGTGGGCGTATAGAGAAGTTCCGAATACGACCACAGGTGTTTCGCCATTCCAGCTATTGTATGGTAGACCTCCGCAAGGTCCGTTGTCCATATTAAAGTCCACATGGACTGGGGAACATAACAACCTTCAGTTGAACACCACTCCCGTAGCTACTTACTTGCAAAATTTGAAATTAAAACTTGAGAAGGGGCTGATGCCTTATCTAGGTTATAAATAAATACCAATGTATATTGTATTGTTTTTTGTTTTGTGAAATATATTGATTTGTTTATCTGATCCCAACTAAGGAGGTCCGGGAGTGATGTCACTTGCATATATTTGTTCTTTCACTTGTTATGAACTGTGCCTTTGGATTTTTTATAGGTGCATTATTAGTAGTACTCTAGTTGGTAAAATCAGCCACCGAGGGCAAATTTTACTCTCAGGTGGGGCGTATCGTGAACATTCGGTTGGAAAAAGGGTTGCCAAGTGGCAATTGGCGAGAAAAGAGGATTTCGCCAAAGGCGAAAGGAGCTGGAGAGTAAATCGGGAAAATCGAGGAGAATCGGACGTATTTGTCCGGTGCTGTTGATACAGCTAATTGTTTGAATTTATATACCTTTTCATCTGTGTTGTGTTCCTTAGGAGTAATAAATGATTGGGAACCAAGGCTGATCCTTCCTTTCATAGTTTCATAGTACATTTGGATTCGTGCTACTTCACGCTATACCGCTGGCCATGATGCTACCAAGACAATTTCCAGACATCTAGCTTAGATATCAACTCTTAAAGCTGTTCAAAAACAAATAACTCTGCTGAGGAAACATGCGCGATTTAATTCGTCTGAAACACCAAAATCTCTCGGTTGCGTTTTTAATGCATTTGTGGTTGCAACATTTCAGTTAACAGTAACCTTTCAGTGTAGGTTAAGAAAATGTTCCATGATTAATTACGTTAATGTAGACTCAATTGAAATTTAATATGATTTAGCGCGGTAATGGGATAATAGATAGTAGCTTATTATCGCAATAAAACACGAGAGCCAAGTAATCGAAAGAGGAAAGACCACATGCAGGCAAATGGATAAAGCTCAAAAAGCCGTTCGATGACGCGACAAAACTTCTGAAGATACAGGTGCGATTTGGTTTGCCTGAAACCGCAAAACCTCTAGGGTTAATCTGATTAGTAAAACTAGAATATTACATATTACTGAATCACTACATCTATCGTTTCTTTCCGTGTATTCAAAATTTCAATGACTAGTGTTTCACTTACTGGGATCGATAGCTCCCCATCCGGTAACAGTCGCTAAGTCGGATAGTGATGTAAATTTTGGGTACATCGCCAAACATGCCAAACCTATTGTCTTAGTCAAGTGAACAGGACTGCTCAGCCTAACGAGAGCAATATCATGTTGAAGTGTTCCGTTGTAGAAATCCGGGTGTATTATGAACTCTGACACGGAAACTAGATCTGGATTATAATCAATGTAATGGGCTCCTAAAGCTATGCTGACATTCGAAACATATTTTCTGCAAAAAATATAAGTATAAAATCAGGAAGCATTTTTTCTAAGTACAAAAAAAAGTAAAAATTTACATCTTTCCCCTGAATTTATTTGAGCCTTTCTTTTTTTAAGGTGGCATGAGTCCACTTTGAAAAAAAATATTTTCCTTGACAATTTTAATAATCATTGCTGTATAAGATTTAACAGGTTTATAGTGTTAGAAACAGTATCCGAAATGAGTAACGTTTGACTATATTTTAAAATTAAATTAAAGGCAAACCTTAAGTATCTCGATGTATGAAAAAATGGACTTATAACACTCTAATAAATAACGGTTCATACCTGTATGTAAGATTCGTTTTCTTCAGTTTGGTGAGGTCTATGCTGGACCACCCACTGTGTGTGTGGGTGCTCTTTCACAAGTGACCATCAATTCGGCCTTGTAGTGGCCACGGCCAAGTCCTTAGTGCCCGCAATTGGAAGTAAGATAGTCAACTTGATAGGCTTGGGGTGGCGTTCTACAAACGTATACACGTCCATTTGTCGGTAATAATATGAACGACGATTCGTCTGACCATATTACATTCTCCCATTGTTGTTGTGTCCAATTTTAAGCTCGCGACACCATATTCGTCGCTTCAAGGCATTGCATGGTGTAATCAATAGTTTTGAAATAGCCGCTCTACCATGAATATTTGCCGTATGCAGTTCACGCCGGATAGTTTTTGATGAAACTGCTTCCTGTAGATGTGTGTTCATCTCAGATGTTATCTGGATTGCTGTTGTCTTGTGTTTTTTGCCACAATCCGCTTCGAAATCCTTCTGTCTCAGTCATTCATTTTCGACCACTGTTGTGCTTTTTAGATGATGTTTTTCCCTGTTTCAAATTTGCTGACATTACAGTCGATACTGTACTTCTCCCAACAACTAGAAGGTGTTGGGAGAAGAAGGTTACTGAGGCTCCAGCAAGACTTACCCCAACAATCATGCCTCTTCGAAATCAGAGAGGTCAGCCATAAAGCAAATTTAACACAGAAATATATTTCGCATCTTACTTCTAACACTGCTAGTAGCAGACTGATGTGTGTACTTTCTCATCCGCTAGGTTGCATCCTTCACCTCAAGAGGGCAGGAGTATACGAGAGGTTTATTTCTAGTGCTATTTTTTCACAAGTGTTCATATTATTTTGTCCAACCCCTGTAAGTTAAGGGATAAACAAATTCGTCATTTGATGCAACATTACTTTTATCGGTCCACTCTTGATGGTTTTCTTGAGACGGCATCTAGTCGTTATCAAAACTGATCGATCTTTCAGACGAGATTTTTTGCCATTAATAAAATTGATCAGATGTTCATGTTCGAGGCATCTCATCGAAAGAAACCACTTGGACGGTAAAATAAGATTTCAAATATTTTAGACACGATCATCAACAATTCAGGAACTTAGACGAAGAAACATAGTAAAATATATAACCTCTTCTCAACCTGGGTTCACACGCAAGGACTTCGATTTTTTCGCCTTAAAATTAATTACTCTTAAAAATTGGTAGTTAAGAACTCTTGTAGATATGCGTGAACGTCTAAGCTTCTGATTGACACCAATAGATGGCTGTATAAATCTGTAATTACTGTGGAATAATTATTATTCACAAGCGATATAGAAGAAATTGTTTCGATTCATCGTTCTCGTAAAAGTAAGTAAATATAATTTGTTTTTAATGAATTTTAAGTCCTTTAGTTAATGTGTTTTAATTGACAATTTCTTTAATAGGTGATGAAATAGTTTATCTGATTTAAATTTGTGCATTTGAGAGCGATTCTTATATAGGTCCATGTATATGGACGTGAGTACTTGGCGGTTAAAATGGGCGTTGTTATGTTGTACGTTTCGTCATTTCACAAATTTAACGAACAGTCTGTTTTGAACTGTTTACGGTATTTTATCAGATATTTATCATTTTTAAATTAAATGTATAACATTTTTGTTCTATCTAAAAATTTTATTTTGATAGTATTGATTCGAATTTTAGACAAAATTAATACCTAATATATGTTGGAAAGGGTTGTGTTTCCTCTGAGGGCATGAAAGTTTTGGGTTTTTTAGGAAGTGTTTTGAAGATATTGTCAAAACGTATGCCCTCAAACCGGCAACATGTAGTATACTTTGACAGACAATTCACTGGCCTTAAATGTGCTAAGTATCTCCTCGAGAAAGAAATTTTTATAGCCTGGTATGATTAGGTCAAACAAAATTGGAAATGCCAGAAATAAATTAAATTTGGACAAAACATTAAGAAGACGAGAGTAGGAAGAACTTGTAAGTAATGATGAAAACTATGCATTTTAAAATGGAAACACAATAAAGTGTACATTTTTGTGGTAATTTGGACAGTGAACCTGTGTCACGCCACATGAGTTGGTTACAGAAGGAGAAAAAAAAAAGATTGTTGTACCACAAACAGCAGTTGTTCAGGCCTATAATAGCTCAATGGGTAGAACTGATTTAGGTTACCGCTATTTAGCCTATGATATGTGTACCATGCGAACAAAGAAATATGTCCACTAAGAGTATTTATTCATTTTGTGTATCTGGTTATTTCTAACTGCTGGCTATGGTATGTGAGTTATAAAAAAGCAAATCAAATAAAATTCTTATCCATCATTGACTACCGATTGCAGGTAGAACAATATATGAAGGGAACATAAAAAACGTAAGAAAACAAACATGTTCAGAGGAAGAAACTCTTAAAAATCAGAGGAAGGTTGTCATTCAACCAATCAGAGAAGTTAGACTTGATAATGTAGTCCATGTGCCAAAATTTATGGATGACAAAAATGCATCAAAGTGTAGGTTAGCTGGATGCAAATCCAAGACAACAGTTATGTGCACAAAATGACAAATGTACCTTTGCATCATGAAAAATAATTGTTTCATGAAATGACACACAATAAAAGTTGTATTAAAAAATTGTTGAGGGTCTTATTTCCTACAAATATTGTGTTTCTTAAAAGTGATAAATAAAATAGTAATGTACAAAAAAATGCATTCTTAAGCAACATCTTTACATTCGAAAATTATTAGGCTTTAAGCTTTGAGACCCTAGGTTCACATATATGGACCTAAACGTTTTACCCCCCTATGATGCCACCATCTAAAAGAAGAATTGACGTGAGAACTTTAAAGTATTTCATAATATTTATGAGAAAAAAAAACTGATTTCTAAACAATTTTTATACTACTGGTAACGAAGAGGATAGAAGGATTTGATTCAGTTTTCAACAAACTAAACAAATTTCAGGATGAAATGTTTTATTAATGAATATTTTTAAAATGCGCAAAATAAATGTATTTTGTATTTGAAATACAGCTACGAAAACCCAAGTAATTTAAACGAGGTACTTACTCATATAAGCAGTGTGCAGCAGTTAATACGTATAGTCTGCTTATCAAAGTTCCTCCGCAGAAAAATGAATTATTTTCCATAAGGAGAACCTACAAAATACATTTATAATAAAGAATACAAGGACAGAGTCACATTAAACGTATATTCCATTTCAGTGTACTCCGGAGCTAGTTCAAATCAAAAGAAATGCGAACATCATTTACTTCAATGAAGCGCTCTTCATTCATCGAAAAACAGAACCCAGATACGTACTCAAGAGATGCATCCATTTAGGAATTGAACTTGCGCTGCCCTCAGCGCTCAGGGAAATTGCACAGTGGACAAGCGAATTAAGAAACGAAGACACAAAACTTTGATGGCAGAAGATATTTTCCTCTTACTATTTCTGGATTTTTCCCTTTAGAGTAGATCACGGTCCGTCGCCAATTGCCTGTTGTGTTGCTCCAATGCGATGTAAACTCAACTACCTACCTTCCTCACACAAAGTCGTCAGTGCATGCATTATAGTTCAAAAGAGGTGTGACCGTGCGAAAAAAAAAACGAAATAATTTTTTCGCTAGACGAGGCCTTGTTTTTGATGCTAGAATTTGCATCTGACACTTTGAGTGCTGCTACAATGGACGATACCGTGATGGTGCCAATAGCAAGAGATAGATTCCCGTATCTCTAATCGTGCAAACATCTAGTTTTGAAGACAGCCGCTTAACATTATAAAAGCTACAAAGTAAACTCTGACATGAACTGCTACAGTTCCATAAACTGACGTATATTTTGTAACTATTGTTTTTTCTATAAATGCAGAGCATATTCTATGAAAGACTTTATCGAAATATCATTCCTGATGAGACTTAGAACTCGCTCCAGAGCATTTAAAGTATGTTTATCTTTAACAACCTTGCACTTTCATGTTTTCTATTTCAAATCATTTCTGCTGTTCTTATACATAAAATTTTTCATAAAGAGCGTGTCTTCATCAATTTGATAACATACCACAAACGGATATCTATTTGGAGGATCCACAGTTTTACCACCTATTATACGTTCACCTTCTAATTTAGTTTCTTCTCCACAGCCTAAAAAATGTAAAGATAAATTTATGAAACATAGTTAATTTACATATTATTAAACTACAGAAGACGTACTGAATTGCGAAATCCTTTCCATTTCATAACTTTGAACCTCTGTTAAGACATTACAATGACAAACGCTTTTGTACATGCTTCTACAAAATGGATGCGCCCTTTTCACTTTTTTTTTTTAATTGATTTTATCGTCCCCGTGTTTAACACCAGAATGTGCAAATTAATTTGTGTTAACCCTCAGAAAAGACCGTATTTACAACAATCTTGGTACAAGAAGTGATTTGAAATCCCTGCAATTCTACCTCTTGATATATTCTAACTGATTTTAAACTCATTAAAGAGGCGACTTAAAAAAGTTTAAAAAATTAACTTTTTATCTTATAACTTGTTTATTTAGATCACTTAAAGTATACATTAATTTTTTCAGATTTTTTCTAAAATTATTTTTATGATTTTTTAAATAGCAAGTTTTTTTACCAATCGTCTATAGTGTGCACATAGTTGTTAAATTATCATATATTCTACACATTTATAGAAAGATACAAATAACTTAAAAAATAACAATGAAAAATTCATATAACACATTAAAACAAACAATATGAAGCAATGTTGACCAATGAAAGTCTTGTGACACTCAGGATGTAGAGAAACCTGACATTTCTGGCTTCTATAGACTAACCTTCCATCACAATTTTTGCATCGTCCAAACTGTTGGTCTGACTTGTAAAGCCAATGAGATCCCGTCTATCCTATCTTTGTTGGTAGGATGCATTCATCTGCAGAACTAAAGATAATCCTGGACCATGAGAGGTGTTCCCAATATTCCCAATACTTCTTACCATAGTTTTTTTTTTAATTGTAAAGTAGTGATTGTGTTAAAATGTGATCTATCGGTTCATTTGTAAGGAATAGCTTCAGACTCTGTAATGGGAATTTTACACCTTCGTGACACAAATCCATGGCGGTTTGTAACGTAGGAAAAAATTCAAGATTTTTGTTCCAGCTTCGTTATTTTTTCTTTTGTATTTTATGTCTCATTTCAGATTTTATTCGCTTTGGCATCTTTCGAGTAACAGAAGTGCTGGGTAATCATCTGAATCGTTCTCTTCATGGTCTAATTGACTACTTGTTTCACATGTGGTGGAAAGTATTTTCCGCGGCAAGTGATCGAGATCTCGTTACACCTCGTCATCACTTCTTTCGCAATCTTTGTCAGTCGCTGCACCAGCATGTTCTCTCTCTCTCTCTCTCTCTCTCTCAATAGGAGGCTTTATAACCACATTATTATATTTGGCAGTTTTATGGCAACTATCTGACTCAGAATCATTGTCGAGAGCAAAGAACACACATCTTATGCTACATAATCTAACATCATGTAATGCGAGACTAAAAAGGTGTGTTAATAAATATTTTGTTTCAAAAAATTAAATATTCAACTACAATATTTTATTTTTAGATCGTGTTTAAATTTAAAACTGTTCAAGCTTTCAAATTAAAATAAATATTCAAATCGGTATTGGAACCTTCAAAGTAATAACTAACTACCGATAGTACCGAACTTCACACATCCGACGATTGGCAGGATTACTTGCCAATCAACAATACTTCTAACTAATGTCTATAAAATAAGTTTATTTGGATTTTTTAGTGTATTAATATAAACAATGGATTCCTGCCATTACAATAAAACACGAAAAGTAGATCAATAACAGTAATAAAAGTGATTTTTTTTGCCTCTTTAGTGATGATGGAAGAGACGGCACTCGCTCTCGCAAAAAATTCTAGCTTTGAACCACGTATTCACCGCTGAAGCTATCTTAGAAATACAAAACTAGTGCAGGATTTTGATTGGTTGAATCTTAGAAAAAAAAAACAATGAGTGGAAACACTCCTGCCATATATTGGCAGAGAAAAAATTAAAATGTCGAATGGCAAATTTTCTTACCAACCGTCGTTAATGGGTTAATACAATAAGTAATCAACTTTAATGAATTGTTCTATTTGATCTGTTGTCCAATTGTATTTGAGTCTTTTGACGTAGAATACGTTTTACATTTCGAAAACGGAAACTACGTTTAATTTTTGAATGTCACAAAAAAGTGCGTAAGTGTTAAACTTTTAATAACAGAAAATAATAAAAAAAAAGAATTATATCGTGTTCAAAAGAGCATTAAACAAAGAATGTTACATATGCTCATTCATCATCGGCTGATGCAATCGCTGCATGAAGTCATGAAAATGCGCACTGCCGCCCACATTAATTTAATCTAGCTCCAGCCTTTTTGTGTGAGCACGATGTATGAGGTGTCATTTGTTTCGCATCTTATTTCATTCTAATTTACCATACGACCTCTCTGACATATTCGATGCCTTAAGCCTAGCGAACGTGTCCCGATGCAGCCCGTTCGTGTTTTCTCTTGCATTGTTTCGATCATATATTTTTTCTCTGTAATTGGATATTTTTCCGTAGATATACAGTAATTAAGAACTAAGTAAATAAATACTCTAATTATGAACTTACTACAGAACTTATTTGGTCTAGATTCTGGAGTTGGTAATGGAGTAACGCCATCTATAAAAAAAGAAGCAAACAATTTCATTTTTAGTTCATTATAGAGTTAATGCAGAATAGTTTCATTGTAATGCATCAACCCATTTGAAGAATACATCTTAAATGTAACGATCATTAATTTTATAGGATATTGTAGACTTATAGCTCTATGCAACAAAAAAGACAAAGCAAGTACTTACGTTCGAAATCAGAGTTTTGTTGTCCATGTAGTTGGCTATCGATACACATGACCTGCAAAATTTTTTCAAAAGCCACTTTTTACTGACTGTTGCTAAATTTTTTTCGTTAAAAATAAATCAATAAGTTATAAATTTTTTCGTGCAAGTTTAACACAAAATTTTCAAAATATGGAGCGTGTAAAATAGGTATAATATATCTTTTATAGATTTTTATACTCATTTCACAAAATAGTCGAATATTCATATTCAATTTTAATTACTTATATTCTAATCATTTGAAAGGCATGAAGGATTATGAATTTTAAGATACTCTTAACTCGAAATACGTTATTCAAATGTTATTAGTTTTTTTTTAAACCAGACCTTCATACCAGAGCAAATTCAAAGGTATCATTTTCAATAGGAAAACTGTCCAATACAATTCTAATTTTTTTAATACATAAGGGGACGTCCTAATATCAAATTGTGCACAAAGAGAGACATTTTTAGTAGAAAGACTATGTTTTCATACCATAATTACATTCTGCATCGTTATATTAGTTCAAATATAAATTTTCATGACTTTACTAACATTTCATCCTGATAAACTCAGTACTTTAGTTTATCAATTTCAGGGATCATCTCGACATAAAAAGTTGCTATTTGTACGTCGGGACTAAGAGGAGTTATTGCTACCCAATTTTAAAATTCGAACTCTATTTCAAACATATCTTTCAGCGATAATTATAATTATATAATACGCAAGTGCAACCGATACGAAAATTACATTTTTTATTTATTATGCAAGTGCAAAAGATCTGAGAATTATTATACAAGGTTCATCAGAAGTATTTTAAATTTTTTGTAGCCTCAACATAGCAATGATAAGGTAAATTTAATGTAGCACTAAAACTTATTATCGATCGTAATGAGCTGAAATTTTGCATGGCCCTACTAAACGTCCCTCTGAACCGAATCCTATCAAAATGTAGCAATGTTGTAATGTATAACTTTTAAAACATTAATTTAATAATTATTATTAATACTAAAACCTTTTTTTTTTAAGATAAAATATTATGTTGATTTTATTTGGGTTGCTAACAGCACCATGGTACAAAATATCAGAGCTATAGTTATATTATTTGGAAAGATATGCATAAAAGTCTGAGAAACTGGATTTATTATAAGGAGCTAAAATATTTTCGCACTCATAACTTCGAAATTGTAAGACCTACTAACATAAAATTTCGTATCTGAAGTCAAATTTTGATATAGATTTGAAACTGTGTGTCGAAAAAGGGGTTCTAATTGAAAATTTTGAAGTTTATATGCTCAATTTAATATGCGGACGGCCCCTTATTCAAATTTGGTACATTTGAATCCATAGAAAAAGTTAGTTTCTGTCAAGCGCAATCTTTGAATTTTCTCTACTGTTAAAATTGCTCGAATAAAGGAGGTGGTTAGTTTTTCCCCCTGCAACTGTACATTTAATTACAACCCTATTTCTTGAGATTTGTAAAAATTGCAGCTCTAGAAAACAATGAAAATTTTGAGGAATGCTCGTTTTTCTGTAATAAATTTTTATTTTAAAGTTTTAATTTGTTAGATTTTTTATTTACTTTGCTTTTGTATACATAAAACATTGACAAATTCTATTAAAGCTAAAAGTCGCTAAAAAAAAGAAATTATGTCACTCATTAATCAATTATATAAGATGAACAAATTAAAAAATTAATAGTTAATATAACATTATTTTCCTTTTTTAAAACAACATTAACTTTACAACAAACCCACAAAATGGTTTAGGTTGTCATGGTCTGCCTTAAAAGCTTCATAAAGTTATGAAAATATCAAACGTCAGCGGACGAAATATAATAAATAGGAAACCTGAATATCCGAATAGAATGGTGTTTCAAATACCTAATTACTGAAAAAAGAATACTTACATAAACACAGGCAATTTCGATGACGACCGAAGCAATTAAATGAATGATGCGATACTTTCCCTTCATTCTTTTGGGTATTTGTACAAGGAAAAACTCAGTTCAACGGGAAATTTATTACAATCAAGCTAAGGAAATAATGAAATCTTTGCGAATTGCTTCTACTTAAAGCCTACCGGGAAGCAACATGTGACTCCATACCAGGCGTTCTGAATTCTTTTGGAACTTCCAACAGCTGTGGTTCTGCTCCGAGTAAACAAGTTTGATTTGTTCATGTCTCATTGGACATTGATGTTCTCGTACACACAAAGACAATTGTTCATATCTTGATATGCCTTGTGTTTCATCCGCCAAAACTGAGAAATATGTTGGTCCTTTATTTTTGATTCTCCTGAATACAGTTTTTTGCACTGACTTACCACATAATATAATAGTTTCCTTTTGAATAGAAGACGATGTATACATAGACAAAAATATCCGAAATCTGAGTTAGGAAATGATTTCTAAGGGAAGTCATTTGCTAACTTTTTCTTTCTTTCTTCTTCACCAGAACGGGCTCGATACCGAAGAGCTCTGAAATGGCCATAATAATTAATAAATTAGCAAGTTTTATTACTTTCAAATTTGCAAAAGTTACTTACTACTTATAAACAGTAAGAGTTAGTTACTAATAAATTTGCATTATTTTTCGTGATAATCTTCAAAGCAATTTCTGTCAGCAGTTATACATAAAAACATTTCGCAAACTGTTCTACGAAATTTAGTTTTGCAACATCCAATATTACTGAAGTATGCCGAGTTCTTGAAGACATCAAGTTCTGGAATATGTTTTGCCTCATTTGTCAAAAAGGGAGTGATGGCCGGTATAATCGAATTCACTTTCGATCATGTTCGAGATCATCATCTGATGGAACAAAGGCTGTCGTTTTGATATCATCTATAATTGTTTTTCCGCAATACTTATTTAAAAGTCCATATACTTCAAAATGTCTTTTTTCAGACACCCATTCATCTCAGAACCTATTCTCTATTGCAACAATGCATTTGCTGCTGCCAATCTTTTCTATGAATCAGTACTTTCACTATTCATTTTTGGGGTGTATATTTTACTCTGTAATAACTAATTGTTCTGTCAAGCATATCGATCCCCCTTCTTTCGTACTTAAGTACCTGGAAACTGACTGACAATTTTATTTGACAGCCAAATAGTAAATTCCGTTGTGTAGCGCTTCAAAACAAGCTAACCCAACGCGTAATTTACCATTTAGCATAGCAATAAACTTCAAACTGGGATATAAAAGAAATAAAACAAAGTGCGAATAAAAAATGACGAGTCTTTATCTGCTCGTCAAAAAGTATATTCCTCTGGATAGCATTTAAAAACAAGTTAAATTAACCGAATAAAACAATTAGAGGAGCAAATGAGGGCAGCCCACAAAATACCTCAGTTCGGCGTTCCTTCGATCGATCCAAATGGCAATTGCAGCTGGCTCTTCAGGACTGATAAAATCATTCGTTAGATTAGCAAGTAAAATGGTGAAATCTCCGAAGAAAATTTTCATGCGTGCTGTACCGTCATGTAAGAATTAGACGGACAGCTGGTTTAAAATTAAACTATTTATTTACATAAATTAAATATTTAAAAGAAAATTTAAAAAGATAATTAAGGGCACAGCCATTGACAACCGAAACCTGCCTGAAGCCAAAGTAACAAATGGCAAACAGAGACGTCTGTCTCTCTTCTAATCTCGAAACCGAATTCTTAAAATCCACGTTCTCTTCGCTCCACAGAACCGCCGCTGACAACGAGAGGGGGGTGAATTCCGAGCCCTCTAGAGATGTTTATGTCCTCTCCAGAACAGAAACACCCCCACACAGATGCGAAAACCGTCTGTGATACCGACTTGAGTTCCCCACAGCAAATCTTCATCCCAGACCTGGGATTAGGGAACCGACGGAAACTCCAGCTGTGTCTATGGATCAAACGGAACGCCGGGCCGCCGATGAGAAAATACTCTCTTTCGGTATTTTGTGAAAACCCGCACGTGCAAAGTCTGAAGTTGTTTTTGCATTTCGAAACATTCCAGCGTCCACGTGTTAGAGAAAAGGGTCGGCTAATACCATATGGTACAGTGCATTGCATTTTTGGTTACTTGAACAGTCCTCTAAGTGAATGTTCTATCGACATTGAGAAGCTAGTCTGAGCTTTTACATAGGGAGTGCAATCCCCACTATTCTCAATCCGGCCGGATTGACACTAATCCGGCTGGATCCAGACTCATTGGTACTTTGTTAATAAGTATATCTAATCAGTGTGTATTTTTCCAAATTCAGCTGAGTAAAAGTTGGTAAAAAGGATATTATTCCAAATTGACGAACAAAATGTTTTTTGGCATTAGAAAATCAACTTTATTAATAATTGTCCATAGGTAGGAAATCAGTCACCAACAATTATTTATAGTATCTACTAGTACTACTAGTAGTAGGTATTAAACGATTGAGGATGATCAGTTTGACTAGTTTCCACACCAAAAAAACAACAGTTTGTTTCATATGTAGTACTTTTCTATTATCTAAAATTAAGTAATCTTTATCTCGAATGTCGTTGAGCAAATGCCATAAATTGTAACTAACTTTGTCTCATACTAAAATAAAAATATAATCTTTGGCAATTTTTGGTCAACGTAACAAACATGGAAATTGTTAATTCTTCTTAATTGCCATATCAAAATTATATAGTAATGAAAATCACTTTTGAGTTTGTAAGAACGATCTAAGGAAACAAATCGTATTAATTGTGTCATCCCATAATTTACTTCTCAATGAGCTGCAAATGTAACTAGCGGCAGAGGCCCTCTCAGCTTCGACACTAGTTGGTTTAACTGTCATTAAGTAGTCGTACATAACAGACAAATATTTTCCTTTGACTCCATTTCATATGAAGTCAGTTCTTTCATCAGTATTTTCTCAAAATCTGTTTATTTTCTAAAGTTAGTCTTTTTGCAATAGTCTTCATTTTCTTGCAGAATTTGCTTTTCTAATTCCAGTTTATTAAAAAAAATATTACTGATCATTTAATTTATTATTTTTGCTAGAATTCTCCGAACTGATGATTGAAAAATATAAAATCGATTAATTCACAATCAATTGCGAAATAAATGATTTTGCCACTTTAAAGTTGGGTTTGTATAATCCATTATATAATTTTTTAAGAATTCGGGTTTATCGGATCCGGACCCTAGTGTAGGTAGCCAAAGGATGCCGGATCCGAAGGATCGGATTGCAATCCCTACTTGTAGAAAACTAGTGTCATTTTTTACTTCAGTAAACAATATCATTAGCTTGTTTTTAGCACGTCACCAATTATAAGTCACCAATAATGCACAAAAACGGTTGGTAGGTACTTAATTATCGCCGCACTGGAGTAACGGGATTGGCGATGATCCCCGATTAATCCCAAAGAGTAGTTAGGTATCTTTGATTAACGTTGTACTGGATCAACACAATAATGGGCTATGGACGACTCAATTCCAAAGGGAAAGATGCGAGGACAACAGCACTTAATTTAAAATAACGGTCAGATCACTGCAGAGAAACGAATTTTGGGTAAAACTTTGGTGAATTTGTTTTGTTGCATAAAATCTGCTTTTATTGCATATTTAGTTAAATTTTATATTATCCTTTTTATTTTACATTTCAACGAACCTGTGAAGTCCCATGTTGTACTTCTGTGGTTGCATAAAAAAATTTGATTTTGTTTAATTAAAAAAAAAGAATTTAGAATTGGTGGATAACTATTTAATTAGCATCAAATTAAACAACTCGACGGGCTATTGGCGATCGTCTTTATGTAAACACAAAGGGGAAAAGTTGAGACAGTACCACATGATTTAAAACCACGATCAGATGACGAAGTTACACCTGAGCTGTCACCCAACTCTCCGAACTTTCACACCATGCTAATGTGAAATAGACAAAGGGCTTGCTTCAAAAATAAATATGTATTATATTAATATATATTAAACTAGTATATTAATATATATTAAACTAGTGATATTTAATTATTGTTTGTTTAAAAGAAAAACGGTGATTGTGAAACAATATTAAAGCTTTTGTGACATCAGAGTTAAAAAATATATATATATGGAAATCGCCAAGTGTTTTTAACAGGAATGTGGTAAACCTAAAGGCTAGCGCCAGTGTGTCGCGTTTGTTTCACGTTCATCTTCTTTATTTTGAGTTCTGGGGATGTTTATAGTAACTGTTGTAAATAACAGAGTCCTAATCAGGATGGATTTGTTTTGTTTACGTGTTCATTATTTTGCAGTACTTGCTTTATTGTATTTGTTTAATGGGGATACGTTGTGGTTGAAATATTTTCATTGGAGTTTTGCATTACTTGTGTTCAGATTATATTGTATTTAGAATTATAGTTGTTTTATATTCTGTGTATATTTTTATTTGGTAAGATTGCGTTTTTGCTACGTGCCAAATAGGCTGACTTAGTTAGTCTGGCTCAGGAATTCGGTACTAATGTTAACTTAACTAAGTTAAAGCTTAAAGATTTAACTCTAGCAAATCAAAAGTATGATGATCAAATCGCTATGGACTTGCTTGAATCTATCGCAGCTGAAAGAATCAAAGATCAGGAATGCGCTGATAGGAAGGAAAAGTTAAAACTTCAGTCAGACAAAGAAAGATATGACTAGAAGAGCTTAAACTTAGGCTTGAGTCGCAAAAACTTCAGTCTGAGAGGGAAGAAAAGGAATTAGAGCTTAAGTTAAAAATTGAGTCCGAGAAATTTCAGGTTGAAAAATTACGCTTAGAATTGGAGCTAGGTAGGAATATTCCAAATGAAAATTCGAATGTTAATCCTGGTGCGCGTAAAATGTCGTTGGATGAAATAGTTAAAATGATCAGGATTTTAACGGTAAAACCTCCAGCCAGATCAGAAGGTTGGGATTTTTATTTTTCTTGTTTGGAAAAGGGGCATTTGTGAATGAAAATATTTCGGACGCGATTAAACCTAAGGTTTTATTGTGTTTATTGGGATAAGATATCTAACTTACTATTGGATGTGAGTGAGGAGGAATTTGGGAATTATGAATTCCTGAAGCAGTTAGTGTTAGATGAATTCGAACCATCTCCAAAATTATGTTTAGATAATTTTCGGAAAGCAAAACGAAATCAAGATGAAACTTTCGCTCAATTTGCGTCCAGGCTTTCGGCTATAGGGCGAAATTACTCTAAGGTAAGAGGAGCAAAGGATTTTGAGTCACTTAATCAACTTATCGTAGCTGACAGAATGCTTGATACTCTGGATTGTGAAACTGCCACACATATTGGGGTTTTACAGGGGGAAGGGTGGTTTAAGCCTAAAGAGTTAGTTAAGCATTGTGATGTTTTTTATACATCAAAGGGTAAGTCGTATAATGCTTCGGTAAGGGAGAAAACGAAAGATGGTGACGAGAGATGTTTGGCTGGTGCTGTGAATAAATTTAACGACCGAAAGAAAGAAAATGGGAATTTTCATTTTCGGAGAATTGGGGATAAACAAAAAGAAAACAGGAAGTTAGTCTGTTATTCTTGTGAGTCAGACAAACATTTTAAAAGGGACTGTCCTTTTGGGAAGGAAAGGGAGAGCAATAAGGGTAGTGAGAATAAAAAAATAAGTGTAAATAATGTGATCGCGGAGGAACCAGAACAGAAAACTGATACGGTAGTTGCTAGGGTTGATGTATTTGGGAAGGTGGTCCCAAGGGAAGCAATTGTAGATAAATTGAGCCAATTAACAAAAAACACATATAAGTGTAGGAGGAAAGCTAGTTTCAGCTTTGATTGACTCGGGGAGTGAGATAACTGTGGTAAAACGGGATTTAGTTCCGAAAATTTCTAAGGAAGGAGCGGCTTTAATTTATTTGAAGGGAATTTTTGGTCCAGCCGTAAAGTGTCCTTTAGTATATGTTCCAATGGGTCTCGCTTCTGGTGACCGGGGTAATGTGGTTCACCAGGAAGTTTTGTCTGCTTTGGCAGAGGCGTTGGTGGAAGATGTTTTGCTTCCGCCGGATGTCTTTAACATGTTAAGTGGGACTAAAAGGGGAACAGGTGGTAACCAGTCTCTAGTTGCTCTGGGGACATTGAGCAGTAAAGGGCTGGTGAAGATACTTTGTCGGTGTTCAATGACAATGTGTCGAATACTAAAGGGGTTAGTGTACTAACTGCTGAGGGGGGCCAGGGCAATATTTCTGCCGTTAATTTTCGCTCTGAACAGGAGAATGTACTGAGTTACAGGACTTGTGGAAACAGGCTCGAGATTTAAAGGGTAATTTTTATATCTCCGATGGGTATCTCTTTCACAAGGATAAATTTTTAGGGGAGACCTTGGTACAGTTAGTGTTACCCAATTGTAGACGTAAGGATGTCTTGGATTTGGCTCATAGTTCTGTGTTCGGGGGTCACATGGGAATCAAAAAGACGATCGAACGGATCAAGTATTCATTTTTTTGGGTGGGTCTAAGGGAAGACGTCACAAAATTTGGTGCATCGTGTAAGGAGTGTCAGCTAACTAAATCTATAAAGGTAAGGGACAGAGCTCCGATTACACCTGTCACTAGACCTGATTTACCTTTTCAGATGGTAAATGTTGACCTTATTGGCCCAATAACTCCGCCAAGTGCTAAAGGGCACAAGCACATTTTGTGTCTGGTCGATCAACACACCAGGTGGGGCGAGGCTGTACCCTTGACCAGTCTCACTGCTAAAGCCACTTGTGAAGCACTATTGAGTATTTTTTCCAGGACTGGAATACCCAATGTTATAGCGTCAAATAACGGCACAAACTTTAATGCTGAGCTGACAAAGGAATTTGAAAGGAGAATTGGTAGTAGCCCAAGATTTTCCACTTCTGCTTATCCACAATCTAACGGATTGGTGGAAAGGTTTAATCAAACTCTTAAAAAGATGTTGCATAACGTAATAAGGGAGGAAGGTAGAGGATAGCACTCACAGATTCCTTATGTGTTGTGGGCGTATAGAGAAGTTCCGAATACGACCACAGGTGTTTCGCCATTCCAGCTATTGTATGGTAGACCTCCGCAAGGTCCGTTGTCCATATTAAAGTCCACATGGACTGGGGAACATAACAACCTTCAGTTGAACACCACTCCCGTAGCTACTTACTTGCAAAATTTGAAATTAAAACTTGAGAAGGGGCTGATGCCTTATCTAGGTTATAAATAAATACCAATGTATATTGTATTGTTATTTGTTTTGTGAAATATATATTATATTGATTTTGTGTAAGTGATATTATATTGATTTGTTTATATGATCCCAACTAAATAGGTCCGGGAGTGATGTCACTTGCATATCTTTGTTCTTTCACTTGTTATGAACTGTGCCTTTGGATTTTTTATAGGTGCATTATTAGTAGTACTCCAGTTGGTAAAATCAGCCACAGAGGGCAAATTTTACTCTCTGGTGGAGCGTATCGTGAACATTCGGTTGGGAAAAGGGTTGCCAAGTGGCAATTAGCGAGAAAAGAGGATTTCGCAAAGGCGAAAGGAGCTGGAGAGTAAATCGAGAAAATCGAGGAGAATCGGACGTATTTGTCCGGTGCTGTTGAAGATACAGCTAATTGTTTGAATTTATATACCTTTTCATCTGTGTTGTGTTCCTTAGGAGTAATAAATGATTGGGAACCAAGGCTGATCCTTCCTTTCATAGTTTCATAGTACAGGGCTCGAAATACCCGGGTGCACAGGTGCACTGTGCACATGAAAATATAATTGTGCACCTAATTTTTCAGCACTAGGTGCACGCAATACACCTAACGTTGAAAGGTGGGGGGACGTGTTTTATGTTATTTTGATGTTTGAACAAAATATATTAGTATCGACCTATATCGCTCTATAGGAACGTAATTAAAATTCCTAAATACACACAAAGCGAAAACAAAATCGCCGACCTTAACGGGTTTATACAGGAAGAAGGTTTACTTTAGCTACTGCCACCAGAACTTTACGATGATCTAAACATATTCCATTTAGCTATTTAAATATTTTTATTTACTATCTACTACTAAAACCTATCTAAACATACCAACTAATAAAGTAGTTTATATTAAATTAATGCTCTTATATTACGTTTTTTTAAATATGCTCTTAAAATATAACTTGTGCACCTAATTAAAAAACTTTTTTAAAAAATCTATTTCGAGGCCTGTCATAATACATTTGGATTCGTGCTACTTCACGCTATACCGCTGGCCATGACGCTACCAAGACAATTTCCCGACATCTAGCTTAGATAACAACTCTAAAAGCTGTTCTAAAAAGAAATAACTCTGCTGAGGAAACATGCGCGATTTAATTCGTTTGAAACACCAAAATCTCTCGGTTGCGTTTTTGATGCATTTGTGGTTGCAACATTTCAGTTAACAGTAACCTTTCAGTGTAGGTTAAGGAAATGTTCCATGATTAATTACGTTAATGTAGACTCAATTGAAATTTAATATGATTTAGCGCGGTAATGGGATAATAGATAGTAGCTTATTATCGCAATAAAACACGAGAGCCAAGTAATCGAAAGAGGAAAGACCACATGCAGGCAAATGGATAAAGCTCAAAAAGCCGTTCGATGACGCGACAAAACTACTGAAGATACAGGTGCGATTTGGTTTGCCTGAAACCGCAAAACCTCTAGGGTTAATCTGATTAGTAAAACTAGAATAGTACATATTACTGAATCACTACATCTATCGTTTCTTTCCGTGTATTCAAAATTTCAATGACTAGTTTTTCACTTACTAGAATCGATAGCTCCCCATCCGGTAACAGTCGCTAAGTCGGATAGTGATGTAAATTTTGGGTACATCGCCAAACATGCCAAACCTACTGTCTTAGTCAAGTGAACAGGACTGCTCAGCCTAACGAGAGCAATATCATGTTGAAGTGTTCCTTTGTAGAAATCCGGGTGTATTATGAACTCTGACACGGAAACTAGATCTGGATTATAATCAGTGTAATGAGCTCCTAAAGCTATGCCGAGTTGCGAAACACTTTTAATCCTAAAAATATAAGTATAAAATAAGGAAGCCTTTTTTACAAAAGGTACGACATCAAAGGTTACAAATCAAGTACAAAAAGTAGGTAGTATGTACATCTTTCCCCTTAATTTATGTATGTAAGATTCGTATTCTTCAGTTTGGTGAGGTCAATGCTGCTCCACTCACTGTGTGGGTGGGAGCCCATTCACAAGTGACCATCACTTCCGGCCTTGTAGTGTCCAAGGACAAGTCCCGATTGCCTGCCATTCTAGTTCCCGGCATTGGAAAAAAAAACATGAAAATCATGCGTTCACATTCTCAATAACTAAAGTAAATATGCGTAATAATATCCGAATTTGTTAGTCTATTTGCCGTCCAGGTGGTTGTTTCGACAAGCCATCTCGCCATTAGAAAACTGACCATATCTTGATGTACTATATATCTCTTCATTAGAAAACTTGTCAAATCTTGATGTTGTCATCATCAATAAGTCAACTATATCATGACGAAGTCTATCGTCATGATTTAAATGGCAAAAACTTCAAGTACGAATTATCTCATCCCCAATTTGAGGGTTAAACGACATACATATGGCATGTGATCAACAAATTCGACATTCGATGCATCATTCTTTCTCGGTCCCTTCTTGATGGTTTTCTGCACAAGGCATCTAGTCGTTATCAAAACTCATCGATCTGGGAGACGAGATTTTTTGACATTAACAAAATAGGTCAGATGTTCATGTTCGAGACATCTCCTCAAAAGAAACCACTTGGAAGAATAAATAAGATTTCAAATATTTGGTCAAAAGAGTACCTAATATATGTTGGACAGGTTTGTGTTACCTCTAAGAACTATTGATATCAACTATTAAAGGAAAAAACCTTTTTTCTTATCGTCCGCTTATAACTGCCCCGGTTTAACCCAGTCAAAAAAAAAACGGTTTTTAAAATAACCGGAAAAAATAAACGATTTTTAAAAACTTCAAGTTGTTTCTATTTAGTTATATGTAAAAAATTCTAAATGGTCGTTAACTATTTTTATTCATTACATCAAAACTGTTACAAAAATTCATATTAATTCTAAAATAAATCAAAACGTAATTGTTTTAAAATGAAGGTACACAAACTAATAAATTAATTAAAACATTAGTTACCTTCTTAATATTCTTTTATCTATTCAACCCAATACTTTTTTTATTTACTCTGCTCATAAATACTCGCTCTCTAATATGCTGGTTAGTTAATCGACTTTTGTCATCCGAAACCACAGAATCCTGAGCAGATACTAACCTTTCAGTTAGTATTGAACTTCCAACAGCTGTCAAATACTTAAAAGCTAGCAATGCTAATGCAGGTGAATATATCTTTGACTCCAAAATTCAAATGGACTACTATCCCTTAATAACAGAGGCTGCTGCAAATATAGTTTGAGCACATTGGGAAAATAATCATCTGAATCCTGCGATTTTGTAAAAATGGATTTAGTCAATTGTTTGTCATGTGTTGCCCAAAGAAGGCTTGGGTTTGTTGAATCGGAACTCTCTGGTATTGCTGAAGGAGGCAAAGTTTTTCCTAATTGATTCAGTCAGTGCGTTAACTCTTTGCTGACTTAGGAAATTGATTGACTAGCAATTATGGAAGACACAAAGTTTTTTGAATCTGGGGTCAGAAAGAGACGCTTTGCATAGAAGAGGGTTGGATAAAATAAGTTTTGAATGTTTGCGACAACTTTACTAATAACATTTTAGAAATATCATAAATAGAGGTAATTTTTGCCAGTGATGCCTTAATACATGAAATAAAAGGGATAACTATACTATCGGTTAAATATTCACTCCCAGATTCAAACTCGGCTCGTGCAAAGATATGTGTTAGGCATCTCCTGTTGAATTTTACTTCCTAATTAAACGTTGTTTGGTATAAATGTACTTTAGATCATCACTCACCCCTTTGTTTATACATCAACCAACATAGACTAAACAATGCAAAATCAGAGAATGAGAACAAGCTATGTCATAGGAGTGGTTGAAAAGGGATATAAACTATGTGGATCTTGAAAAATCAGTTATAGAAAAAGAACCATTTGCATCCCATCAACACAGGCCAAGAATATAGTTTTCTTGAATTTTAGGGGGCGTTTTTTTTCTTCTGGTTATTAGTTTTTAAAATAACAACCGCTGTTATAACCGTGCCAGAAAAACAAGGGGAAAAAACGGTAAGCCCAAACAAAAAAAAACCACTTATCGGTTTAACCGGATGGTTATTGACATCCCTACTAAGGACATGTGCGTTTTGTGTCATGGAGGAAGTGTTGTGAAGATATTGTCAAAACGTATATCCCCGAGAAAGACATTTTTACAGCTGGTACGATTAGGACAAACAGAATTAGAAATGCCCGAAATAAATTAAAATTGGACAAAATATTAAAAAGAGGAGAGTGGGACGAACTTGTACCTGTGTGAACATGTAACAGTGAACATGTGTCAAGCTGCATGAGGTGGTCAAAGAAGGAGAAAAAAACTATTGTACCAAAACCAGCAGTTTTCCAGTCCTAAAATAGCTCAATGGGAGGAACCGATTTATATGACCGCTATTTGGCCTAGGTTAAGTGTACTATGCAAACACGGAAATGTAGCCAGTAAGAGTATTTATTCATTTTGAGGATCTGGTTATTTCTAACCGCTGGGTATGGTATGTGGGCTATAATAAAGCAAATCAATTAAAATTCTTATCTGTCATTGACTACCAAATGCAGGTAGCACAAGACCTCATTAAATATGAAGGGAACATAAAAAACATAAGAAAACAAACATGTTCAGAGTAAAATACTCCAAAAAAGCAGAGGTAAGGTTGTCAATCAATCAGAGATATCAGACATGATAATGTTGGCCATGTGCCAAAATTTTTGGATGATAAAAATGCATCAAAATGTATGTTTGCATCGTGACAAATAGTTGTTTCATGAAATGCCACACAACAATAAAAATTATATTAAAAAAATTGTGTTTATGTCTTATTTTCTGCAAGTATTGTGTTACTTTAAAGTGATAGTGATATAGTATGTGCAAAATTTGTTTTTTGTAACAATAAATTGTACCTATGGAAATCAAAAAGCAGTTTCCAAAACAAAATATTACAAGAAAAAAAATATTTAAAAGAAATATTTTGTGGTTCTAATCTTCTAATAATGCTATTGTACTTATAAAGTGATAAATAACACAGCAATGTACAAAAAATTGCATTCTTAAGGAATATCTTAACATTTAAAAATTATTACGCTTTTAGCTTTGATACCCGTGGTACAAATACATGTACCTAAAAGTTTCAGCCCGTCTACGATGCCAGCATCTAAAAGAGGAATTGATGTGAGAACTTTGAAGTATTTAATAATATTTATGAGAAAAAAAACTGATTTTTAAACTATTTTTATATAGCGGGTAGCGAAGAGGATAAACGATTTATTTCGATTCAGCTTTTAACTAGCAAACCAAATTTCAGGATGAAATAATTGTAAATGATTATTTTTCAAATGCGTAAATTAAATGTATTTTAAACATAGCTACGAAAACCCGAGAAATATAAACGAGGTACTTACGGATATATGCAGTGTGCAGCTGTTAATACGTAAAGTCTGCTTATCAAAGTTCCTCCGCAGATAAAAGTATATTACTGCACAAGAGCCACCTAGAAAATACATTTATCATAAAGAATACAAGGACAGAGTCACATTAAACGTATATTCCTGTTCAGTGTACTCTGGAGCTAATTCAAATCAAAAGAAATGCGGACATCATTTACTTCAATGAAGCACTCTTCATTCGTCGAAAAACAGTACCCAGATACGTACTTAGAGATGCATCCATTTAGGAATCGAACTTGCTGCCCTCAGCGCTCAGGGAAATTGCGCAGTGGACAAGCGAATTAAGAAACGAAGACCCCAAACTTTGATGGCAGAAGATATTTTCCTCTTACTATTTCTGGATTTTTCCCTTTAGAATAGATCACGGTCCGTCGCCAATTGCCTGTTGTGTTGCTCCAATGCGATGTAAACTCAACTACCTACCTTCCTCACACAAAGTCCTCAGTGCATGCATTATAGTTCAAAAGAGGTGTGACCGTGGGGGGAAAAAAACGAAATAATTTTTTCACTAGACGAGGCCTTGTTTTTGATGCTAGTATTGCATATGTCACTTTGAGTGCTGCTACAATGGACGATACCGTGATGGTGCCAATAGCAAAAGATAGATTCCCGTATCTCTAATCGTGCAAACATCTAGTTTTGAAGACAGCCGCTTAACATTATAAAAGCTACAAAGTAAACTTTGACATGAACTACTAGAGTTCCATAAACTGACGTATATTTTGTAACTATTGTTTTTTCTATAAATGCAGAGCATATTCTATGAAAGACTTTATAAAAATATCGTTCATCAAGAGACTTAGAACTCGCTCCAGAGCATTTAAAGTATGTTTATCTTTAACAACCTTGCACTTTCATGTTTTCTATTTCAAATCATTTCTGCTGTTCTTATACATAAAATTTTTCATAAAGAGCGTGTCTTCATCAATTTGATAACATACCACAAACGGATATCTATTTGGAGGATCCACAGTTTTACCACCTATTATACGTTCACCTTCTAATTTAGTTTCTTCTCCACAGCCTAAAAAATGTTAAGATAAATTTATGAAACATAGTTAACTTACATATTATTAAACTACAGAAAATATAAGACGTACTGAATTGCGAAATCCTTTCCATTTCATAACTTTGAAGCTCTGTTAAGACATTACATTGACAAACGCTTTGGTATATGCTTCTACAAAATGGATGCGCCCTTTTTACTTTCTTTTCTTTTTAATTGATTTTATCCTCCCCGTATTTAACACCAGAATGTGCAAATTAATTTGTGTTACCCTCAGAAAAGAACGTATTTACAACAATCTTGCTACAAGAAGTGATTTAAAATCCCTACAATTCCACCTCTTGATATGTTCTAACTGATTTTAACCCATTAAAGAGGCGACTTAAAAAAGTTTAAAAAATTAACTTTTTATCTTATAACTTGTTTATTTAGATCACTTAAAGTATACATTAATTTTTTCAGCTTGTTTTCAAAAATTATTTTTATAATTTTTTAAGTAGCAAGTTTTTTTTACCAATCGTCTATAGTGTGCACATATATAGTGTTCGGCTATAGTGTTAAAGTATCATATATTCTACACATTTATAGAAAGATACAAATAACTTAAAAAATAACAATGAAAAATTCATATAACACATTAAAACAAACAATATGAAGCAATGTTGACCAGTTGTAGATCCACATAGGTTGCGCCACCTTCTGCAGACACCAATTTTAGTGACTTTGTATTTTTTCTGTCACATTATTACTCATTGTATATAAGGAAGAAATTCAAATGAACAGTTTATCCAAGTAAATAATCTAAAAAGCCAATTCAATATTCATATTTAATAACTATTATATAAAACAATCCCATATTTTTGAGAACGAGCATCACCCCTAAAGTTCAAACATTTGCTGCACTCTTGGTTTTGATTATGCTGTCAGATAAGTCTTGTGACACTCAGGATGTAGAGGAACCTGACATTTCTGGCATCTATAGACTGACCTTCCATCACAATTTTTGCAACGTCCAAACTGTTGGTCTGACTTGTAAAGCCAATGAGATCCCGTCTATCCTATCTTTGTTGGTAGGATGCATTTATCTGCAGAACTAAAGATAATCCTGGACCATGAGATGTGTTCCCAATATTCCCAATACTTCTTACCATAGATTTTTTTGAAATGGGTAAAGTAGTGATTGTGTTAAAATGTGATCTATCAGTTCATTTGCAAGGAATAGCTTCAGACTCTGTAATGGGAATTTTACACCTCCGTGACACAAATCCATGGCGGTTTGTAACGGAGGAAAATATTCAAGATTTTTGTTCCAGCTTCGTTATTTTTTCTTTTGTATTTTAGGTCTTCTACTTTCAGATTTTACTCTCTTTGGCATCTTTCGAGTAACAGAAGTGCTAGATAATCATCTGAATCGTTCTCTTCATGGTCTAATTGACGACTTATTTCACATGTGGTGGAAAGTATTTTCCGCGGCAAGTGATCGAGATCTTATTGCACCTCGTCATCACTTCTTTCGCAATTTTTGTCAGTCTCTGCACCAGCATGTTCTCTCTCTCTCTCTCTCTCTCTCTCTCTCTCTCTCAATAGGGGGCTTTATAACCACATTATTATATTTGGCAGTTTTATGGCAACTATCTGACTCAGAATCATTGTCGAGAGCAAAGAACACACATCTAATGCTACATAATCTAACATCATCTAATGCGAGACTAAAAAGGTGTAAGAATAAATATTTTGTTTCAAAAAATTAAATATTCAACTAAAATATTTTATTACTCAATTTTAAACCTGTTCAAGCTTTCATATTAAAATAAATATTCAAATTGGTATTGGAACCTTCAAAGTAATAACTAACTACCGATAGTACCGAACTTCACACATCCGACGATTGGCAAGATTACTTGCCAATCACAAATACGTCTACTTAACGTCTATAAAATAAGTTTATTTGGATTTTTTAGTGTATTTATATAAACAATGGATTCCTGCTATTGCAATAAAACACGAAAAATAGATCAATAACAGTAATAAAAGTGATTTTTTTGCCTCTTTAGCGATGATGAAAGAGATGGCACTCGCGCTCGCAAAAAATTCTAGCTTTGAACCACGTATTCACCGCTAATGCCATCTGGGAAATACAAAACTAGTGCAGAATTTTGATTGGTTGAATCTTAGAAAGAAAAAAACAATGAGTGGAAAAACTCCTGCCATATATTGGCAAAGAAAAAATTAAAATGTCGAATGGCAAATTTTCTTACCAACCGTCGTTAATGTGTTAATACAATAAGTAATCACCTTTAATGAAATGTTCTATTTGATCTGTTGTCCAGTTGTATTTGAGTCTTTTGACGTAGAATACGTTTTACATTTCGAAAACGGGAACCACTTTTAATTTTTGAATGTCACAAAATAGTGCGTAAGTGTGAAACTTTTAATAACAGAAAATGATAAAAAATGAATGATATCGTGTTCAAAAGAGCATTAAACAAAGAATGTTACATATGATCATTGATCATCGGGCTTAATCAATTAATATCTTCAGGTGCCAAAATCACTTTGAAATTTCGAAATTTTGCCAATTTTTTCACAAAAATAATAATAACGCATTTAAAAAACTTTAATACATCTTATTTAAAGCCTTGAATGGGTGAAATAAACTTCCCTGCTTGTAAAAAAAAAAATTTTACACCTACCATTATCCTAGAAAATAAAAAAAATCCCCTTTTTTTAGAGCGCCATCAGGCGCGTCTCCACTCCGCTCAATAGACTCACTATTGCGACCACGCGTTTACACAGGCGCTTCCCCTTGCAGCTCTTCGCTGTTTTTTGCATTATGAAAACAACTCAGCACGAGGAAAGGCTGGAAAGTGGAAATAGAAAGCATGGCTGCATATCTATTTCCACCCCCCCCCCTAAAAATTTCAATTTGAGTTACTAGCTTACACTAAAAAATTAAGTTGAAGTTACTGGCAGTGGTTTAGCTTAAAAGTGGTTGATATTGGCTTTTGGTTTCAAATCTGGTTTAAACAAGTCTAGAAGCAATTCTTGACCGAATAAATCCATCTCGTGCCTCTGTACCACACACAATACTATATGCTTCAGTTACTAATTTAAAGCAACGTTGTATTGCTTGTGAATGGCATGGAAGATTAAACATGTTACTATTGGTTGGAACGTCTAGAATCATAGACTTGAGTTGATCATCAGAAAGAGATACTGTAAGTGGTGGATCTGTTGTGGAACATGATTGCCATTCAATTAGATTTATGTAATCGTCTGCTTCGAAGTTTAACTTGGGAATTTTAAACTCTCGAATATTCGTTTCAACTTTATTATTTTTTGTTTTAATTTTAAATTCTTCTAGGGCTCAATTCTCTGACGTGTTTTGATCATCAGCTAACATTACCAAAATAATATTTTCTGGATGGGCATGATAAGCATTTCTTTGCAAAGTTATATCTACTACAATTTTTAAATCCTCAGGCAAAAATCTCGATTTATTTAAAATATGGTAAAAATGAAGACTGCCGTACCAACATGATGACTGACTTTTAATTTTAAACCACACATACGAGTGTACCTTCTCAACATACTCTGTTAATATTTTCAAGTTATGGGTTGGATCTTATGTTGAAACATATAACCTTAAGACTTTATTTGTCGTCGTTAACCATCTGGAGTGATTCAATTTCCCTGGATCTTTTAGTAACAAGCTTAATAGAATATATTTATTTGATATCCCTGTGCACATTTCGTAAAGGTATCGTTGATCAGTGCTAAGATCCTCTAGGACAATACCTGGAAAAGTTACTTCTATCTTTTCAAAGTTTGTTAAAGGTCATTTTTCACAAGATTCTAACATTTTTCCAATTTCTCCGATGTATCCTTTTGCTCCAGTGGTTTTCCCTTCTAAATGTTGCAACAAATGACATAAAGGTAGCTGGGTAGCTCATTTGTATGTAATATACAAATAAACCAATGCACAGGACGTCCTAAAAAGAGCTCGATTCGTCGAATCGAATCACTCCATTTTTTAAACATGTATTTACCACTGTACCATCACAATCAACCACTTGCATCTTAGAAAAATCGATTTTCTTCCAAAAAAGTTAAAATACTTGTTTTAATATTTTGAGAAGAGCCAATCGGTAGGAGTGACATGTCCCATATATAATTTTATCATGGTTCTAATACTAGAATGATAGGTTTTTCTGTTTCCGTCTTTCTAGAAATCCTTTCTCTTTCTTTAATCATTACTAAAGTTTTATCCTTTCGCTCATCAAAGTAAATTCCATATTCTGATAAAGAGGTAGTTTCTTCATTTTTCCTTTTCAGGTAGCTGCGGGTCCTTTCTCTTCTAATTTTACTAAGATAAACTATGTTTGAAAAATCATCCTTGGAAATTTTTCCCATATCCTTCAAAGCAGCATTTATTAGAATTGCTGCCGATCTATTGGAAACACCAGTTCTGTCACAAGCCTGAGCTACATTTGGAAGTTTAGTTCTCGTTTGTGAAGTTGAAGAATGATTATTATCAATGATTGTGTTTATAGTGTCGTTAGAATTCTTAAGCAAATTAAAACTCAAAGTAGCTACCGTATTAGAGGGCGATAGTATTTTGGATTGTTTTCCTTTACAATCTTTGAGCTGAACGTTTTGGCTCTCTGCTTCTCTTTCTTTGCGTTGCAATCATTTCTTCAATCTTTCTGCTGATTTTAATGTCAACATTTCCAATGACCATTTTTCGAAATGTCCTTTGATCTGTTAAAAAAGCTCTTTCAGCAATAGGTACTTTCATTTTGAAAGTACAACTGAGAAAGTTCTTACATTTACATATGCTAATATCAATTAGATTTTTTTTCTGCTGATTCCCTGAAGGACACAACCTTTTTCGATAAATATAGTTTGCCAGTATTTTTTAATAATTTCTTAATATTTATATATGCTTTATGGTATTTTTTCAGCATACATATTATTTGTTGGTTTGTTACAGTTCGAATCCAACTTTTTCCCCACAATACTTTAAGCTCTTTAATTAAAATTGAACATGCATCAGCCACATACTAGCATCTCTTTTATAATCTTTCTGTAAATAAATATAATACTTCATAACATCTGTATATGTTGGAAGCATGTTAGGCTTCATTATTTCAGCCATTCCAAACACGGGACATACATCTAGTGATCCTGTTCTAGGCATTTCGACTAATTAACAGAACCGTGTATCCTTAACAAACAAACCTAACCCAAACAAAACTGAACTTAAAGATTCAAATTCTATGTAAAAAATATCTAAAATAAGTAAAAATAAACAGTAAAATACGCACCAAGAAACGAAAGCGAATCAATTTGAACAAAGGACTTAGTTTTCCTCTATAGACTATATCGGTAGGGCATTTGCAGAAGCATACACCTACTAGATATTTACAAAATAAGTGGGCCGGTATTTAAAGAAAGCCAGATACCTCCACTCTATGTGGTGAAATACGAGTTATTTACCCCTTATAAACGAGCGAAGAAAGGGAAGCGTCCGTGCATACTAGTAGGGAGGAACGCAATAATGAGTCTATTGAGAGGAGTTGAGAAGTGCGTGATATAACGCTCTAAAAAAGGCGGGAAATTTTAAATTTTTGGGATAATGTTGGGTGTGACACTTTTTTTACAAACAGGGAAGTTCATTTCACCCACCCATGGCTTTAAATAAGATGCATTGCATTTCTTAAATTCGTTATTATCGTTTTTGTGAAGAAATTAGCAAGTTTTCGAAATTTCGAAGTGATTTTGACACCTGAAGATATTAATTGATTCAGCTCACATTTTTTTTTAATATTAATAATCATGGTAGTCCCCAACTATGCCCACAATAGGCGTTTTCAATTTCCAAAATTCGTGTTTTTCGCTCCACCCTAATGCGCACTGCCGCCCACATTAATTTAGTCTAGCTCCAGCCTCTTTGTGTGAGCACGATGTATGAGGTGTCATTTGTTTCGCCTCTTATTTCATTCTAATTTACCATATGACCTCTCTGACGTATTCCATGCTTTAAGCCTAGCGAACGTGTCCCGACGCAGCCCGTTCGTGTTTTCTCTTTTATTGTTTCGATCATATATTTTTATCTCTGTAATTGGATGTTTTTCCGTAGATATACAGTAATTAAGAACTAAGTAAATAAATACTCTAATTATGAACTTACTACAGAACTTATTTGGTCTAGATTCTGGAGTTGGTAATAGAGTAACGCCATCTATAAAAAAAGAAGCAAACAATTTCATTTTTAGTTCATTATACAGTTAATGCAGAATAGTTTCATTGTAATGCATCCACCCATTTGAAGAATACATCTTCCATGTAACGATCATTAATTTTAAAGGATATTGTAGACTTATAGCTCTATGCAACAAAAAAGACAAAGCAAGTACTTACGTTCTAAATCAGAGTTTTGTTGTCCATGTAGTTGGCTATCGATACACATGACCTGCAAAATTTTTTCAAACGCCACTTTTTACTGACTGTTGCTAAATTTTTTTCCTTAAAAATAAATCAATAAGTTATGCATTTTTTCGTGTAAGTTTAACACAAAATTTTCAAAATATGGTAAGTGTAAAATAGGTGCAATATATCTTTTAGATTTTTATACTCATTTCACAAAATAGTCGAATATTAATATTCAATTTTAATTACTTATATTCTAATCATTTGAAAGGCATGAAGGATTATGAATTTTAAGATACTCTTAACTCGAAATGCGTTATTCAAATGTTATTAGTTTTTTTTTTTAACCATACCTTCATACCAGAGCAAATTCAAAAGTATCATTTTCAATAGGAAAACTGTCCAATACAATTCTAATTTTTTTTAAATACATAAGGGGACGTCCTAATATCAAATTGTGCATAAAGAGAGACATTTTTAGTAGAAAGACAATGTTTTCATACCATAATTAAATTCTGCATCGTTATATTAGTTCAAATATGAATTTTCATGACTTTACTAACATTTTATCCTAATAAACTCAATCCTTTAGTTTATCAATTTCAGGGATCATCTCGACATAAAAAGTTGCTGTTTGTAGATCGGGATTAAGAGGAGTTATTGCTACCCAAATTTAAAATTCGAACTCTATTTCAAACGTATCTTTCAGCGATAATTATAATTAGATAATACGCAAGTGCAACCGATACGAAAATTACATTTTTTATTTATTATGCAAGTGCAAAAGATCTGAGAATTATTATACAAGGTTCATCAGAAGTATTTAAAATTTTTTGTAGCCTCAACATAGCAATGATAAGGTAAATTTAATGTAGCACTAAAACTAATTATCGTTCGTAATGAGCTGAAATTTTGCATGGCCCTACTAAACGTCCCTCTGAACCGAATCCTATCAAAATGTAGCAATGTTGTAACGTATAACTTTTCAAACATTATTTTAAAAATTATTATTCATACTAAAACCTTTTTTTTTTTAAGATAAAATATTATGTAGATTTTATTTGGGTTGTTGACAGCACCATGGTACAAAATATCAGCGCTAAAATTATATTATTTAGAAAGATATGCATTAAATTCTGAGAAACTGGATTTATTATAAGGAGCTAAAATATTTTCGCACTCATAACTTCGAAACTACAAGACCTACTGACATAAAATTTCGTATCTGAAGTCAAATTCTGATATAGATTTGAAACTGTGTGTCGAAAAAGGGGTTCTAATTGAAAATTTTGAAGGTTATGTGCTTAATTTAATATGAAGACGGCCCCTTATTCAAATTTGGTACATTTGAATCCATAGAAAAAGTTAGTTCCTTTCAAGCGCAATCTTTGAATTTTCTTTGCTGTTAAAATTGTCCGAATAAAGGAGGTGGTTAGTTTTTTCCCCTGCGAATGTACATTTAATTACAACCCTATTTCTCTAGCTTTGATAAAATTGCAGCTCTAGAAAACAAAGAAAATTTTGAGGAATTCTCGTTTTTCTGTAATAAATTTTTATTTTATAGTTTTAATTTGCTAGAATTATTTTTTACTCATCATTTGTATAGAACAAAAATTGACAAATACTATTAAAGCTAAAAGTCGTTAAGAAAACAAATTAAGTCGCGCATTAATCAATTATATAAGATGAAAAAATAAAATAATAAAAAGTTAATATAACATTTTTTTTCCTTATTTAAAACACCATTAACTTTACAACAAACCCACAAAATGGTTTAGGTTGTCCTGGTCTGTCTTAAAAGCTTCATAAAGTTATAAAAATATCAAACGTCAGCTGACGAAATATAATAAATAGGAAACCTGAATATCCGAATAGAATGGTGTTTCAAATACCTAATTACTGAAAAAAGAATACTTACATAAACACAGGCAATTTCGATGACGAACGAAGCAATTAAATGAATGATGCGATACTTTCCCTTCATTCTTTTTGGTATTCATACAAGGAAACTCAGTTCAACTGGAAATTTATCACAATCAAGCTAAGGAAATAATGCAATCTTTGCGAATTGCTTCTACTTAAAGCCTACCGGGAAGCAACATGTGGCTCCATACCAAGCGTTCTGAATTCTTTTTTAACTTTCTACAGGTGTGGTTCTGCTCCGAGTAAACAAGTTTGATTTGTTCATGTCTCATTGGACATTGATGCTCTCGTACACACAAAGACAATTGTTGCTCTTTAGATATGCCTTGTGTTTCATCCACCAAAACTGAGAAATATCTTGGTCCTTTATTTTTAATTCTCCTGAGTACAGTTTTTTTGCACTGACTTACCACATAATATAATAGTTTCCTTTTGATTAGAAGGCGATGTATACATAGACCAAATATCCGAAATATCCGCAAATGACTTCTAAGTGCTTCATCTCTAGAACGGGCACAATACCGAAGAGCTCTGAAATGGTCATTGTTGTGAATAGGCTCGGTGAGACCGATAGACCCATTTTCGTAGTCACATCACAAGACGATATCTTGAAGACAACACACAGTAAATGTTTCCGCTAGGGCAATGAGTTCTTTATGATTTTGTGGGGAACAATTTTTCAATTTTTTCTACTGATTCCTAGCATCACATTTTTAATTCTTCCTGACATCACAGAAGAAAATCCTTTTGCTTGTTTAACAGCAAATCGATGGTACTCTGATGTTCCATGTTTCTCAAATGTTTCTTTCGCTTGCTTCCAATTGGTGAACTGTTTCTTGGTAAAAGGCCCAAGTTGTTGTTTACGTCAACCATCAGAGCAACTTCCAAACAGGACACACACTGCAAAGTCCAACTTTTAAGTAATCTGTGTAAACTAGCCAAATGAATCGCGCCATCCAATGGCATTAAAATGATAATTGTCCACTGTACTTATAGGGAATTGGTACGTAGAGGCCAATATATTTACAAAATTAATATTAATGAAATAATATTTAGGTAAAATAAGCAGTTGTACAAAAGAGTTTTCATCTGCCCGCAAAAACAAAATTCCATTAGGTAGAAATTAAAAACAAGCTATCTCAACGTAATTCAACATTTAGCACAGCAAAGTAACAATACTGAACACAACAGGATATAAAACAATGAAATAAGTAAAATATGTAACTGATCGAGAATCTTCATCTGTCCGTCGAAAAGTAAATTCCTTTTGGCAGCACTTAAAAACAAGCTAACTCAACGTGATTCCCCATTTAGAGTAGCAAATGAAGAATAAAATACACAATGGGATATCCTACTGAGATCAAGAAAATATAATATCATACTATAATTTTTTCAAGTAGAATTTTTTCTGAACAAATGTGCATTATAAACATTTTTTTAATTAGATTACATTTTTTTAAATTTCACTAGGAAGCACATCCATTTGATTGGATGTTGAGGTCATTAGCGCTGTAAAATTATTTGAAATTTACACGAAAGTACTTGAACCAAAGTATTTATTTTTATCACTATTGTGTTTTAATTACTAATAAATTTGCAAAAGTACCTGAACCAAAATATTTATTTTGATTACTGTAATGTGTTAATTACTAATAAATTTGCAAAAGTTAATTACTAATAAAATAACAAAAGTGACAGATTAATCAATTAGCAAGTGTTATTATTTCAAATTTGCAAAAGTTACTTACTACTTATAAACAGTAAGCGTTAGTTACTAACAAATTTGCATTAGTTTTCATGATAAGCTTCAAAGCAATTTCTGTCAGCAGTTATACATAAAACATTTCGCAAGCTGTTCTACGAAATTTAGTTTTGCAACATCCAATATTTCTGAAGTATGCCGAGTTCTTGATGACATCAAGTTCTGGGATATGTTTTGCCTCTTTTTGTCAAAATGGAGTGATGGCCGTTAGAATCGAATTTACTTTCGATCATGTTTGAGATCATCGTCTGATGGAACAAAGGCTGTCGTTTTGATATCATCTATAATTGTTTTTCCGCAATACTTATTTAAAAGTCCATATACTTCAAAATGTCTTTTTTCAGAAATCTCAATTCATCTCAGAACCAATTCTCTATTGCAACTATGCATTTGCTGCTGCCAATCTTTCCTACGAATTAGTACTTTTACTGTTCATTTTTGGGGCGTGTCTTTTACTCTCTAATAACTAATTGTTCTGTCAAGCATATCGATCCCCCCTCTTTCGTACTTAAGTACCTGGAAACTGACTGAAAATTTTTATCTGACTGCCAAATAATAAATTCCGTTGGGTAGTGCTTCAAAACAAGCTAACCCAACGTAACTTAACATTTAGCATAGCAATAAATTTCGAAACAGGATATAAAATAAATAAAACAAAGGGCAAATAATAAATGATGAATCTTTATCTGCCCGTCATAAAGTATATTCCGCTGTATAGCATTTAAAAACAAGCTAACTTAACCGAATAAAACATTTAGCGGAGTTATTTAGGGCGGCACGTAAATTCTTCTTAATTGCTTAAATTGAAGTTATATAGTAATGAAAATCACTTTTGAGTTTGTAAGAACGATCTAAGGAATCAAATCGTATTAATTGTGTCATCCCATCATTTACTTTTTTCAAAGAACTGCAAATATAACTAGCAGCCGAGAAGGCCCTCTCAGCTCCGACGCTAGTTGGTTTAACCATCATTAAATAGTCGTACATAATAGACAAATATTTTCCTTTGACTCCATTTCATATGAAGTCAGTTCGTTCTTCAGTATTTTCTCAAAATCGGTTTATTTTCTAAAGTTTGTCTTTATGCAATAATCTTCATTTTTTTGCAGAATTCTAATTCCTTTTTATTAAAAAAAAATATTATTGATCAATTAATTTATTATTTTTGCTAGAATTCTCCAAACTGATGACTAAAAAATATAAAATCGATTAATTCACAATCGATTACGAAATAAAGGATTTGGCGACTTTAAAGTTGAGTTTGAATAATCCATTATATAATTTTTTAAAAATTTGGGGGTTTATCGGATATCAATAGATGTTGCTGGATCCGGTAGGTAGCAAAATGATGCCGGATCCGAAGGATTGGATTGCAATCCCTACTTGTAGAAAACTAGTGTCATTTTTTCCTAGTGTTCAGACTAGTGTTTTTGCACGTCACCAATTATAAGTCACCAATAATGCACAAAAACAGTAGGTAGGTACTTAATTATCGCCGCACTGGAGCAATGGGATTGGCGATGATCCAATAATCCCAAAGAGTAGGTAGGTATCTTTGATTAACGTTGTATTGGAGAAACACAATAATGGGCTATCGACAACTCAATTCCAAAGGAAAAGATGCGATGACAACACCCCTTAATTTAGAACCACGGTCAGATCACTGGAAAGAAACGCGTTTTGGGTAAAACTCTTTTGTTGCATAAAATCTGCTTTTATTCCATATATAGTTTATGGTTATTAGTTTTATATATATATTTATTTATTTAGTTTTATAACATGGGTATTAAAGTCCCATGTTGTACTTTTGTGGTGCACGAAGAGTTTGCTTTTGTTCAGTTAAAAAAAAAAGAATTTAGAATTTGTGGATAGGTATTTAATTACATCAAATTAAACAACTCGACGGGCTATTGGCGATCGTCTTTAAGCAAACACGAAGGGGAAAATTTGAGACAACACCACATGATTTAAAACCACGGTCAGATGACGAGGCAACACCTGAGCTGGCACCCAACTCTTCAAACTTCCACACCATGCTAATGTGAAATAGCCAAGAACGTGCTTAGAAAATAAATATTTATTGAGAGGCTTTTTCTGTAAAGCTAAATGAACGCAAAGACGCCATTTTTTTCGCGGTTGAACGTATTTTTTGTACACCCCTCTTCTGTTAATCCAATGTAAAATTCGCATCTTCCGATGGTTCGTTTGATTACATCAGAGATGCCGAGATCATGGCTGATCATCATTGATTTGGTTTTAGCCAGCCTCAACATGTTATTGATGGATCGTTTTTCTGAATTACGAAAAAAAGTAGTACTGCTAGAATTTTTAGGACCCAGATCAGTACAACTTATCAGAACTCTTCGACATGAAAAACAATAAGAACCTGAGAAATAAATTCGATGAAAACTATTTAAACTTTTGTGGTCAATATAAAAACTTTTGAAAATTATTGCTAGACCATGCATTAAAGTACGGTACGTAGGTATTTAATTAACGTCACACTGGAGCAACGCAAAGGGTTATTTGCGATAATATTTAATCAACCATTTTGATCCATGGTCAAATTACAAGGTCACACCTGGATTTTAATATTGGAAAATGACAGTTCCTCAATCAGCACCTATTGGATTTTTGATATCATTTTATACCAAGTCAATACCTCCAAATAATGAAGATATCTTGAGGTTTTAAATTGCTAAAATTGTTTACTTTCTATTTGAGAGTGCATTTTACCCGCGATTTGAAAATACCAACAAGTAGAACTGTTTGTTTGCCGATTCTAAAAGAATGTTCTACTTAAAGAAACAAAATTCATAATCAGCACTCAGTTTAAAGATTTCTTCTTATCAGAAGAATTATGTGAGAACCCCCAAGGTACTATAGCAATCTTTCATCCTAAAGTCAAATATTTACGGTCACCACTCGCCACGTGGCGGCTGAATGTTTGAAAGTGGAGGCTGAAAAATTTGCTACAGTCGCCACACTTTCTTAAATACATTAGTTTATATAGTGGAACATCCGATTTAAAGGTTTTTTTTTTCTGAGGACAGTAAAAAAAATAGAAAAAGAAATTAAAAAAAGTACGGGAACACTAAACTCGTAAAATAGTATTTTGAATTTCGTTAAAAAAACACAGATGCTTCCAGCGGGAAAACGCAAAGCAATCTAGGGAGAGGATATCAATATACACAGTCCAGTCACATTAATGTGACCACCCGTCAAAAGCCAGAATAACCACATTTGGCAGAGCGAACCGCTGCGAGACGTGCAGGTAGAGAGTCAATTAGGTTTCTGAAGGTGTTCACTGGGATTTTGAGCCATGCCGACTCCAGTGCCGTGGCTAGATTACGCGGTTGAGGATCCATAGCGAGAACAACCCGATCGAGGTGGTCCCACAGATTCTCGATTGGGTTAAAATCTGGTGAGTTTGCTGGCCAGGGGAGTACGGTAAACTTATCCTGGTGCTCTTCGAACCACGCACATACATTGCGAGCTGTATGACACCTCGCATTGTCCTGCTGGTAGATTCCATCATTCTGAGGATAAATAATTCGCATGTATGTGTGGACATGGTCCGCAAGGACAGATGCGTACTTGTGCTGATCCATCGTGCCTTCCACAATGATGAGTGCACCCAGTGAATGCCAGGAAAACATTCCCCAAACCATAATGCTCCCTCCTCCAGCCTGGATCTTTCCGGCAATTGCTGCAGGGTGTTTGCTTTCAGACGTTTCACGTCGTATACGCCAACGTCCATCTGTCCGATGGAGCATAAAACGTGATTCATCGGAAAAAGCCACCTGTCGCCACTCTGTGGACGTCCAGTTGCGATACTGGCGAGCAAATTCCAGCCTTCGTCGCCGATGAACAGCAGTCAGCATATATGCATTAACCAGGCGTCTGCTGCGGAGTTTTTTGCGCAGCAACGTTCTTTGAACCGTAGTTGAGGATACACTTTTGGTAGCACCTTGGTTCATTTGGGAGATCAGTTGCTCAACAGTTTCACGTCTATTCGCCCGAACGCATCTCCGTAGCCTTCGTTCGCCTCTGTCATCTATAGCCCGTTGTGCGCCACATGTGTCATGCCGCTGATTTTGGATAGTGCCATTTTGCCATGAACGATATACTTTTACCACAGCGGCACGCGAACACTTCACAAAATTAGCCGTTTCCGAATTGCTTCCACCTTTGGCCCGAAAGCCAATATTCATGCCCTTTTGGACGTCGGATAGATCGCTATGTTTCTGCATTACGCTAACGATTGAAATGCTTTCCTATGCCCTAGGACATCCTTTGTATACACTCCACTGCAATGTGCTGCCACCTGCCTTTTGTGATTGGTTATTTCACGTTCACGTCGAAAATAGGTGGTGGTCACACTAATGTGACTGAACTGTGTATATAAAAAAGGATGTGTGTATAGTCTCTATACAAATCTACACCGTTTTACCAAATTACAGCAAATTTGGTTCACGTATACCTTATATACGTTTAAGAAACCAAATATTTACTGTATAAAATGGGAAGCTTTGAAATATTTATTTTATATATTTTTTCTTTAATACGTAGTTTTTCTTTAAATTCTAAGTTAATTTCCATCATTAATTTTCTTTCTCTCAAGTTTACCACCATAGCACAGATTTACAGCTTTGTTTTGTATTAAAAAAAGCAATTAAATTCTTTATTACAGTTGTGTTTGACGTGTGAAACTTAACAAAATGTTCACACAACCTAACAAAAATGTTCAATGCTCCCTTCAATAATGTAACGTAGGTTAAAATATTCAGTACAGAATATCACCCCAAAGATTTCACGTTTTGAGTGTTCACCTTTGAGTATACATAAAACCTTTCACATATGGTGAACTGCGTCTGAGTTACTCATACCAATAACTTTTAAAGGACAGGAGTATGGGACGTTTAGAATCTTGATCACGATTTCTAATGATTATTTTTAGTACAAATATATATAATGACAAACCTCTGAAATAATTTTATAAAATTGGTAGCAATAATAGTTTGACGTAGCCTCAAACAGTTTTTCAAAATAAAACCTAAAATTGGGTACTGGTAATTTTTTTAATTAACGTCGTACTAGAGCAACAGAACAAGCTATTTATGACGGTCCGGGATCAATCCCTTAAAGAAAAGATTCGAGGACAACACCTCGTAATTGTGAGCCAGGGTCAGATGACGACACAACACCTGAGCTGGCACACCACTCTCCAAACTTCCACACCAACCCAACGTGAGGACTTTCGGCTACGAAAGATTTAAAGTGCACCAACCCGCCTCTACACCATGCGCTTACAAATATCCATTCCCGCACCCGGATTCGAACCAGGAACCTTGCTATTTAGAGGCTAACGCATTAACCACTCTACCGGTTGATCGGCACCTAAACTTGGGACAAGATTTTTCGAACTTTTCAGTGTCATTTATTTTGACTGTTTCTCTTCTGAAAATGAAGCGATCGATGTCCGATACCGAACCTAGTATTTGTTATACTGAGTCGTAAACCAATGATTTGTCATTTTGTATACCTAAACTTATTTTTATTCTAAAATATTTGTATTGGTAATATTCTGAGAATATTCGTAAATGTGCCGAAATAGACGCAGAACGTCTATATAACATCTGTGACCAAGAAAGCAAAACGAAATTATTTCTACTGAAAATGAAGGTCAAAATAATCTATTCGTGTCTGAAATCTGATCATACTGAATACTCTTTCTTCGCAAGTTCCCATTGCAGAGCAAGTTCTTGTTTCGAAATTCGAGACTAGATTTTTTTAAAGTAATGAGCCTAAAGATTAAAATTTTAATAGGAATAAGAGACCAGGGGTTTTGTTTGACTTTGATGTTAAGAAATCTCGCATGGGAAAAGGTGTTTATAACCCAACAAATACAAATGTTTGGTAATCAGAATGAGATATGGAAATCAGCACAAATTATTTTAATAATGTTGGTCTGTGAAACCTACAAAACGCTACAAGATTTCATTAGTCCAATGATTGACAACTAATTTAAATGTAAAATGCCACAATGTTGGAACCGGTTCCTCGTGTTATAAAACACAATTTACGTGATCTTACAAAAGTTGAGAATCACTGGCTTACAATATGGGATTACAATAACTAAGAATGTTTTTCAATTCATTTTAAAATTTTCACGGGATGATGTTCGTAAATGATTTTTTTTTATTTACTCAGCTAGTTTTGGGCCAATCAGTGGGACCATTCAGCTAATTGTTCATCCGACAACTTATTTTTGCCCTCTCGGTATCCTTTTTGACAGACGTTGTCTGGTGTTTAGTACAGAGTAACCAAATATAGATCTTGCGCCATTGCGCCATAAAATTCAAACAAACGACCTTCTTGAGACACGAAAAACGTGTAGATCACCAAGGGTCGAGGAAATACTAATAGAAATAAAGGGACAACTATGCACTTCATTATTGGATTTATTGCAAATAGGCTACACCATGCTAGTTAAACACTAAATCAAAGATCAAACATTTAAAAGTAATATTTAACACGTAAAAAAGCTTCAAAAACAGGTATTCTATGTCATCCACTTTTTCATTATAAACTACTTTTACTCTTTAAACAAAATATTTCTTTCAATGCAGTTGAACCTTTCCTTGGAAAGTTAATAGTGAGTGATGAACTTAACCTTGTGACCCACTAGTTTAGACTACAAACTTCGTCTATTTCTACGGTACTTCGTCATTACTTTTTAAGAAAATTTAGTTGTTCCACAGTTTGGAAGCATAATGTAAGTATAAGCAAACAAGCTTCTGGGTAAAAGTTATTTTTTGGTATTCTGAAGAACTGTTGGTGTCAGTAAGGAAAGGCAAATTAATTTTTGTCAGAATCGATCGTATTGCAACTAATTTCTAAACATTTTAGATACCTATAACAGGACAGTTTACACTCGATTTATACAGCGTAAATTTAACTTTATGCTTTAAAAAAAGGAAACAAATGCAAAATTTTATTTATCTATAAAAAATAACTTTTTAAAGGCAGTATTAACTATAGTAATTTAGTACTTTTTAATTAGCGTCGTACTAGAGCAACACAACGGGCTATTGGCGGCGTTTGAAGTGCTTTCATTTTAACCTACGTTTTTTCAACTATGTAATATTTGTGTATTTTTTAATTTTGTTAATTTGTTGATTTGTTTATTGGCCTCCTGCCACCAGTGCCTGGAGTGAGTCCTATCACCAAAGACCGGAGAGTGGTCGCCACTTACAGCAATGAACATCCTCCCTGTCAGTCTTGCTGTGCTCTCATCAGTGCCGTGTGTGCTTTCATCTTTCGTGGTGCCCTCATCTTCCAGTCTGTGTCATCTTCGAGTGTGCATTTTTCGGTTTTGTGCTGCGTCTACCATGTGTGCCTCAATTGATGCCTAGAGGGAAAATGCTCTATGGATCACTCTGACCAGTATCGTCTACAGTGGACTTTGATTCCTCTCATCAAGGTAGTGTTGTCGTTAGTGTCCTTTCTTCAACTCCATGATTTTTAAAAGTATTGTGTGTCACCATACCTCCCAATATTTTCAACAATATATATATATGAAATATATATATATATTGTTATAATATATCAATATTGTGTCGCTGTGAAAGAACAGTTTTTTGCCTCCATGTGTGGTTAAATTTTATTGTTTGCCCCTTACTTGTTGTACAATTTTTTGTTGTGTTTGTAGAGAAAAATTAATTTGTAATTTTTTTTCCTAAAGAGAAAAAAATTTATTCTGATTATTTTTCTCCTTGGGATCGGTTGGAATGTTGTGTCCTATGACACAACGCTACATCCCAGCATCCACAATGTGTTAAAAATCCAGCCTAATTTCGATAGCGTCCTTCATGACTTCAGCAGCTTCTGGCTAAGCAGATAAAAGCACGCACGCACTCTCTCTCTCTCTCTGTATATATATATATATATATATATATATATATATATATATATATATTGGCCATCCCCTTTGACCCTGTATGATGTAGTAGGTGTGTTCCGACAAGTGACCTCCGTGTCCCCTCCAACTATGGAGCATTTAATCTGCTAAGTATCTTTTTCTAGTTCTGCAGAACGAAGAAAACAGGGAATCGTTGACTTAACGTCCTATTACTGTTCTTCCCAAAATTCCGCGTGTTTTTTCTGAATCCCTTTGTCTCCAATGATTAACACTAACTGTACTTAACGTCATCTCGCCACTTTCCTTTTTTAATTTTTTTATTTCCTGATATATCTATATAAGTATGTTAATTGGTATTTTACTCGAGTATTTCATTATTGTGTGACGTTCTCTGTTATTGTGCTAATTATTATGATACTGGTATTCAAAAAAATTTTAAGGTTTTTCAAATTTAAAACCATGACTTATTTTTGTGTGTTTCACCAATTCTCTTGGTGACATTTGATCCCCTATGTATACCATGTTTTTACATTGATTCTTCGTTATTACGAAATCCACATCTACTGACCTGTAACTCATGTACAGTGATCAGTGAGTTTTTTCTCCAAAATTTAAAATGTACACTATATGATCGAAATTGGTTAAGTTGTGTTCCTTAGTTTTGAAACTTTTCTTCTCATGTCATTAATTTAATTGTTTATTAAAAAGGATATAACAATTGTAACATACATACCGCTTTAAATAGAACATTTTGTAACGTTCTTGTATGCGATGAAAATTAATAATTGTTTTAATATAAATATTCAGTAAGTTTATAACATAAAACAGCAAGATAAAATTCAAGCAAAGTTATCGAGGCAAAAAGCTGCTTTGAAGATATTAATTCATGATTTTTTTTTATCTCATGCTCTTGTATAGCTGCAACAACTTAAAATAAAAAATGGACTGCATTTAAAATTATGAGAAAAAAAATATCACAGCATGTGGCCAATTTTTATTTTTGATTTAACACACCAATTTTGCATTAGAAGGGCCCTCATCGGACGAACAACTTGAAGTGATTCCAAAATATTCAATGAACCAAGCAAACACTCTATCTTAATATAGATTTATAATATGAATTGGAATAAATTTATGTGAAATAACAAAATTTTTATGAGTGCAAACTAAGCATTTCTCCTAATCAACAATAATGCTACGAATCCAATCAATGTTGGTGTGCACTGCAGCGAAAATTCTTGGTACTCCAGGACTTGCACAATCATTGTTGCTTCCCCAAGAGGAGAGGCCGGTCAAATAGTAACTTCCGTTGTATAACATCATCAAAGGGGCTCCTTTGTCACCCTGTAAGTTAATACATCAAAAGCGTTAATTAATTTATATATATATATACAGTCCAGTCACATTAATGTGACCACCACCTACTCTTGACGTCAACGTGAAATAACCAATCACAAAAGGCAGGTGGCAGCACATTGCAGTGGAGTGTATATAAAGGATGTCATAGGGCAATGGTTCCCAAAGTGGGTTCCACGAAAAAATTTAGGGGTTCCGCGTGACAAATTTTATTTCATTAAAAAAATAAGAATGGCGTCTAGTATATTCACATTTCCTCGGAAAGTTTACAATCGACCACCGCATTAAATATAAAATTTTTAAATAAGGCGACTGAACACACAAACATCGGTAGCAATTCGAACTTCACCATTTTTGTAATTTCTTTTGTGCAATATACCGGTGTATTTGCGCCAATGCTATTGTGCCCTTGTATTATTAACGGTAACTGTCATTAAAACCAGAATGTCAGTAAAGGAACATCTATAGCTGGGTAGGTACAGGTCGACCATATAATTCAGATCGTAAACAAAAAGTTTCGATATCAAAAGAAATACCGTAATATCTAAAACATACATATATATATTTTCCTACCGCTAACCTATACAATAATGTTTCGCTCTCTCACTGTGTGAATTGGTTACACTCACTCAATGAACGGTTCTCGTAGCAATCATTTGATTTTCGTACTCGTGAGTTAGGCTGTTACTTTAAAGCTAACATAACTATTTTTTCAAGTGAACAGAAATAAGTATTTTCTATTCCTCGTGCTTTCATAAATCAGGTAGGACTATAAAAAGTTTTTATAATTTATTCATTATACGCTGTAATATTTTTATCATTTTATTTCTATAAACAAAATTGCCCTTATAATGGATCGATGGTTAAAATATGGGTCGTTAAAGAAAACTGACGTTGTTCGTTTGTAATGCAGAGATCGTGGAATCTACAGATACAGGCATTCTGGAACCCGCAATGCCATCACCTTCCAGTTCCGTATAGCTACAGCCTCATCTTCCAACTCTGCCATCTTTCAATTTTGAACAGGTGGTATCAACGAAAAGACGTAAATATGATACTAGTTACCTGTCGTTTGGATTTACTAGTACTGGTGACGAGAAGGCTCCAGATGCGGTTTGTTTGCTTTGCAACAAAATATTGGCAAAGAGCTCCTTAGCACCAGCAAAACTACTGAGGCATTTGGAAAAAAATCACCCAACAGATAAAGGCAAATATATTTCTTTTTTTAAAAGAAAACTTGAAAGCCATAATAAAAGCAAGAGTTTTATGATTAAAAAAATTCAAAACAGATAATCAAAAGATAACGGAAGCGTCGTATAAAGTATCTCACCGTATTGCTCTAGCAGGCAAGGAACATGTTATTGGTGAAACACTTATTAAACCTTGCGTTAAAGATATCGTTTCGTGTGTATTGGGCGAAGGGTATAGTAAACAAGTTGAAAGTGTGACTCTTCTAACAATACTGTAAAAAGGCGTATTAACGATATTGCCGATGACATTGAAATAGAACTTATTTCACGGTTACAGGCGTGTGACGCTTATGTATTACAACTAGATGAGTCCACAGACGTTGCTGGATTAGGTATGGGTAGTCTTCACACCACTTTACTTCTTCATACGGAAGTTAGATGGTAATCGCTTGGTAAAATGCTTGTGCGAATATTTGAATTGCGAAAGGAGCTGATGGCGTATTTTATTGGTCATAAATTTGAATTATCAGACAGATTAAATAATATGACATGGCTATCTACACTTGCATACCTTGCTGATATATTTGGAAAATTGAACGAATTATATTTGGCTTTGCAAGGAAACAAGTCAACATATTGCAAACAAAAGATAAATTGGTTGCCTTTTCACGGAAACTACAATATTGGATTTCAGCTGTGGAGCAAAACAACTTCGAGTGTTTCCAGACGCTTAGTGATTTTCTCGAAGAATCTGAAGTGGACAAAAACCAAATATCGTAACAAACTTGATGCTGCACAAGATATACGAGTTCAGTTATCAAACATAACGCCAAATTTTAAGAGAATCATAGAATCAAAGAAGCAGGTGCATTCTTCACATTAAAGTTTCTTTCATTTATTTTATGTTTTGTATTTTTATTAATTATTTCTATAATAATTTTTTTTTTTTTTTTAGTTTTGTTTAATTCAATGAAATTCGAAATACCAAAAAACTTCTTGTTTCATTTAATATCAGATACTAAATTTTTTTAAATCGTTGATTAAAAATATTCAGGGTTCCGCTATCATTGGCAACAAATTTGGGGGTTCCACGACCAAAACAGTTTGGGAACCACTGTCCTAGGGCATCGGAAAGCATTTCAACCGTTGGCGTAATGCAGAAACGTAGCGATTTATCCGACGTCCAAAAGGGCATGATTATTGGCTTTCGGGGCAAGGGTGGAAGCATTTCGGAAACGGCTATTTTTGTGAACTGTTCGCGTGCCACCGTGGTAAAAGTATACCGTGCATGGCAAAATGGCACTATCCAAAATCAGCGGCGTGGCACATGTGGTGCACCACGGGTTATAGATGACAAACGCGAACGAAGGCTACGGAGATGCGTTCGGGCGAATAGACGTGCAACTGTTGAGCAACTGACCGCCCAGATGAACCAAGTGGCTACCAAGAGTGTATCCTCAACAACGGTTCAGCGAACGTTGCTGCGCATGGGCCTCCGCAGCAGACGCCTGGTTAATGCACCTATGCTGACTGCTGTTTATCGGCGGCGAAGGCTGGAATTTGCACGCCAGTACCGCAACTGGACGTTAGGTTGGTCACAAAAAATCAATTTTCGAATTTCTACCGTGACACCCCCCTAAAAGTTGCCAATAAGCTAGAAAATGTGATTGGCAGAGTTTCAGCTCAATCTGATAATATTAACCCGTGCCTCATTGAGGCTAAAGTTAAGAAAAACAGCGATTTTTAGCAAAAAATCGTAGTTTTTGCTCCTTAAAATTGAAACTATTCGTCCTAGAAACCTGGTTCTTGTCTTATTTCATAGGAAATTTTACTGACTTGAAGTTTGATCTCATCTACTTTTTTTGCTAAAACTTATAGAATGGTATTTGGCATTTTTCATGTAAGGTCGTAATGGATATCGTCAAAAGTGTATTTTCATGCAAAGCCCTAAAAACATTACAATATTCAATAACATCTACTTTCCAAATTTTGCTTTTTGTATTTTTCATTTTGTACATTAAAAAAGGTTTTTGTTGGAGGTATTTTCAGAAGTAAATAGTAAGGTCAGCAAGTTCAAAGTAAGGTCAAATTTAAAATGAAGGAATTAGGGGTAAAGAAGAGGAAGCAAGGAGTAAAAATGACAGCAAATAGTGTTCAAATGTATTTTATTAATTATATTGTTGAATTATACATCATTACATTATTATTATTTAAATATACAAATTAGGTGGCAATTACAAATTAAGGTGGTAATGTTTTAGATATGGTAGCTTTTGAAGTGTCTTGAAAAATGTGTAGAAGTGCAGACAGTTCTCCGACTCCGCAGACAGAAATTGCGACACCAAACAACTGATCTGATCATAAATAGATTTAGAAATTCCGATTTAGAGGGAGCTGTTGTGCCCTGGGATGGGAAATTGTTTCCAGATTTGTTGAGTTAAGAAAAGGTGGAGTGGATAGCGATTCTGATTACTTGTGGCGATGAAGAACAATTGATAGGTGTTCCAATCCTTGAAAATAGTACTGTGATAATTCAGTCAAAAGCTGTATTATCAGCAATTGAGCACTGGGTGCAGTTGGGAAAATCCAGGCAATGTGTTTTGATACCACGGCAGTAAATACTGGTCGCCTTAGGGGAACCTGCGTTTTGCTAGAACAGTTATTAGAGAAAAACCTTCTGAATTTAGCATGTTGCCACCATATTTTAGAAGTTGTGTTAAAAGTAGTTTTTAATTTCAAAATGGGCACATCCACTGGTCCTCAGCCAGATATTTTTCGAAAATTCCAGAAGAAGAAATACAAAACAGGTTATAAAATTTGAAAATATTAAAAATAAAATAAGTAATCCAGACCAAATTTCAAGTTTTCTTTTTGAACAGTTAAAAAAACTACAGCCCAGGGATAATAATAAAAAGAATTCATCCAACCTTGCTAAATTCAATTGGGCGTCTTACTCAAAAAGACATTACTTTTAGAGTACTTTGTGCTATTCATCACGCCAGATGGATTTTAAAGGCCATTTATTCTCTTAAAATGTATATTTTCAGGGATCAGTTTTCGTTAACTGATTTAGAGAGAAACGGTATTGAAGATATTTGTTTATTTATAATCAATATTTTTGTAAATGCGTGGTTCAATGCCCACAAACCCACTTTGGCCATTCAACCTAGACGTACAATTATTAAAATATTTAGTTCAATACAGGAAAATTGATAAAGAGGTTGTAGACAAGGCCCTATCTAAAATAATAAACCATCTGTGGTATCTCAACTCGGAGCAAATTTCATTTTCATTTTTCGATGGTACTTTGAGAAAAAATGTCAAAACAAGCATGGTTGAAAAATTAAGGTCAGAAGTTGAAAATGATGAAGATGATTGTGATGATAGGGATATAAAACGAAAACTCAATCTCCAACAAGTTGTTCATTTATTAGACAAAGAATTGATTTCTTGTTTCTCCTAGGATTCTAAATTTTATAAGAGATTTGAAATCGATACAGAATTTTTAAATACTGATCCCGATATATGGTATGAAAATCAACATTATTTAAAAGCTAAAAAATAGTGAACGGTTTAAATGTTGTTAATGACACTGCTGAGAGAGGAGTAAAATTAATTAAACACTTTAATTCCTCTTTGACCAAAAACGAAGAAAAACGGCAGTTCCTTTTATAAGTTGTAACTGAATATACGCAAATTTTTCTGAACTCTTCAAAAGCTACAATATTCAAGACATTATCACCTTAATTTGTAATTACCACTTAATTTGTATATTTAAATAATAATAATATAATGATGTATAGTTCAACTATATAATTAATAAAATATATTTGATGTAGAGAGGACCACTAATGTTGAGTTTAAGAGGGAAGCGGAAACACTTTTAAGAGGCATTAAGTCTCATGAGGTAGGGGTAACAGTATTAGGATTACTACCTAGGTATGGGTTAGGTAATGGGTGGTTAAATCAAAGGGCCAATAAGATGAACGGGTTGTTAAGGGATTTGTGTGAGAGGGAGGAGGTTAGATTTTTAGATGTTTGGAAGGAGTGTAGGAGGGATTGGATAAGCAGGGACAATTTGCATTTAAGCCTGATAGGTAATAGGGAGGTTGGCAAGAGGGTTTTGAACATTCTGGAGTCAAAAAACTAGAATACAAGCAGGGATGGGAATGACATAAAGGGTTGACAGTACACAGTAATTGCTTAGGAAAACTAACAGGGTCTAAATTGCAGGAGACAAACAATACAAAGGGGAAGTGCAATGTAAGGGAGAAAAACAATACCAAGACAAATAATACAAGGGGAAAGTGCAATATAAGGTTGAAAAATAAGCTAAAAGTATTTTATTGTAATGCTCGCGCGCAGTGTGAGAAATAAAATGGATGAGCTCAAGGGAATTGCACAAGCAGAGGATGTAGATATCATTGGGATTACTGAAAGTTGGGCAAGCAGTGAAGATGCATAAATTTTAGAATTAAGTGGATTCACAATGTTTAGGGAGGACAGAGTGAATAGGAAAGGGGGTGGGGTTTTGATTTATGTGAGAGAATTTTTAAACTGTACGGAAATAAAGTTAAATAGTAAAACTGAGGGTATAGAATCAGTCTGGGTGAAACTGAATACAGACAAAGGCAAAGGACTAATTCTGGGTAATATATATAGACCTCCTGTTTGTAGTGAAGAGCAGGAAAAGGGCATGTGCAATCTGATAAACGAAGCATGTCAAAAAGGAGAATTAATTTTAAGGGGGGACTATAACTATCCAAATATTGACTGGACAAACAATCAAGCTACAAATGGGAAAGGGGCAGAATTTTTGGAAGTGATACAGGATTGTTTTTTGTACCAGATGGTGTATGAGGATACTAGGGACAATGCAATATTGGGTTTGATTTTCAGCAATGATGAGGACAGGGTGCAGGATTTGGTTATAGGTGAGCCACTGGGAGAAAGTGATCATAGAAGTATCAGATTAAGTATAAATTTTCAGTCAGCATACACAATCAATAGTAGGATAATTCCAAATTTCAGAAAGGTAAATTTTCATAGCATAAGTGAAGAGTTAAAGGAAACATTGAAAGGGGGATTATTAGCACCGCATCATTCTTAACAATGGGAGGAATTCAAGAATAAGTTAGACAGGGTGTTAAAAAAACATGTAACGTTCAGGAAAAAAGGAAAATCTAGAAAATTGCTCCCTATGTGGTTTTCGGGGGGGGGGAAACACACAAAGCTTTAAAATTAAAACAAAGAACATACAGGGCATATAAAAGCACTGGTATCGACAGGGACAAGGAGGTATATCAAAAAGCCAGAAAGGAGTTTAAAACTATTAGTTGAAAGCAAAAGGTGTCCTTGGAGGAAAAATTAGCAAGGGAAATAAATATAAACCCAAAAGAATGTTTTGCATATGCAAGTGGTAAAAATAAATTTAGTACTACACTGGGCCCGTTGGAGATGAGGGGAGGTGAATTAATTCAAGACGAGGTGGGAATGGCAAACCTGTTAAATGACTTTTTTCTGGGGGTTTTCAATGGTAACTATACATTAAAAAATTACCCCAAGGATGGAGACTTTGCAGGGGGTATAATTAAGGAATGCAAATTTAACAGGGACGAAATAGTACATCAGTTGAAAAGTATTAAGCCATCTAAAGCACCCGGGCCAGACTATATTTATCCAAGAGTACTAGTGGAATGCGCGGAAGAATTGGGGGACGTAATTCACATCATATTTAATTCAACATATAGCACGGGTTGGGTACCAATGGATTGGAAGTTGGCCAACATAACTCCAATTTTCAAAAAGGGAATACAAAGTGATCCGGGCAACTATAGACCAGTAAGTCTAACATCAGTAATTTGCAAAATATTTGAATCTCTGTTAAAAAAGCATATAATGTTATACTTGGAGGAGGGGGGACTGTTATCAGAGAATCAGTATGGGTTTAGGAAGGGCAGATCCTGCTCTACAGACCTTTTGAAGTTCTACGAAAAAATTACTGAGGAGCTGGATAATAAGAGCAGTGTGGATATCATGTACATAGATTTTCAAAAGGCTTTTGATAAAGTACCTGATGAGGCATTACTGTTTAAATTGGAAAGGCTGGGGATTCAGAGAAAAACATTGATATGGATAAAGAATTGGTTATTGGGTAGAAAGCAGAGAGTGCAGGTAAAAGGAAAGTATTCACAGTGGACAGAAGTTATAAGTGGGGTGCCTCAGGGATCAGTTTTATGACCAATTTTATTTAAAATTTTCATAGATGATATAGGTCAAGGGATCAAGAATAGAATCAGTATATTTGCAGATGACTTAAAAATATGGGGGACAGTGGTTACCAAGTTACAGATAGAAAATTTACAAGGGGATTTTGATAAGATATCCGAATGGGCTGTAAAATGGGGTATGTCATTTAGAGTAGGGAAATGTCAAGTTCTGCATATGGGTTACAGGAACAGTGGAGCCGAGTACTGTCTGCAGGGAGTAAAGGTAAAGGAGGTAGAAACAGTCAACGATCTTGGGGTGATAATTCACAGGGATTTTAAAATGGGTCACCAATGTTCAGCTGCAGGTAAAAAGGCTAATAGGTTATTGGGGTATATTAAAAAGACTGTAACTTCAAGGGATAAGAATATAATCATGCCGTTATATAAGGGTTTAGTAAGACCACATCTAGAATATGCTGTACAATTCTGGGCTCCATATATGAGAAAGGACATAGAATCAATTGAAAGGGTTCAGCACAGAGCTACAAAAATAATAAAGGGGCTAGCAAATTTCGACTATAATGAACGTTTAAGTAAGCTAAACATGTATACACTGGAAAGAAGAAGGAGGGGGGATTTGATTCAGCTTTTCAAGTTTGTAAAACAAGGGGACACAGAGGGCTTAAATTTCAATAGGGATAACAAAACAAGGGGCCATGGGTATAAACTGAATAAGACACATTTTAATCGGGATTTAAGGAAAAACTACTACTTTAATAGGGTAATAGACAGTTGGAACGCGTTGCCAGAAAATATAGTTAATTCAAAGAGAGTGTACGAATTTAAGATACAATTGGATTGTCAGTGGGAATTGGGGAATTCATAAACAAAGGACCAGCCTTGTTGGGCTCGAGCCTGTAGCTGGTCGTCAATATTTGTATTTGTATTTGAACACTATTTGTTGTCATTTTTATACTTTGTTCCCGCTTCTTTACCACTAATTCCTTCATTTTGAATTTGAATGTTGTTGGATTTATATTTTTGAAAATACCTCTAACAAAAGACTTACAAAATGAAAAATACAAAAGCAAAATCTGGAAAGCAGATGCAATTGAATATACCATATACCTTGTGACCACCCTACTGGACGTCCAAAGAGTGGCGACAGGTGGCTTTTTCCGATGAATCACGTTTTATGCTCCATCGGACAGATGGACGTTGGCGTATACGGCGTGAAACGTCTGTAAGCAAACACCTTGCAACAATTGCCGGAAGGATCCAGGCTGGAGGAGGGAGCATTATGGTTTGGGGAATGTTTTCCTGGCATTCACTGGGTGCAATCATCATCAGAAACCTAATTGACTCTCTTCCTGCACGTCTCGCAGCGGTCCGCTCTGCCAAATATGGTTATTCTGGCTTTTGACAGGTGGTCACATTAATGTGACAGTATGAATTTGCAGTATGAATACTTTTTGAAAACCATGTTTAAGGGGTTTAGCTTGAGAAACTATTCAATGAATCTCCGTAAATACCGACTTTTTTAATATAATGAGTTCAATTTTTATTTGTTCCATTTCAATATCTTTAATACTATTCAATTTAGTCCTCTTAAGTCATGAATAAATTGTTTGCGGGTATATAAGTAGTTAAACCAAATGAGAAATACGCACTAAAATACCCATTTTTGATAAATACCCAGGTAAATACCCTGGGTAAACCGTAAACTGGGTACATCGCAAAAATAAATGCCTGGGTTTTACATCACTAATCGTACTACATAAATATCAGTTGTTTATTTATTTTTAGAACTTATTATTAATTTGATTGAACAAAAGAATAGAAACTTTCCTCAAGCGAGAAAAATGTTCTAAGGAAAATTGTCTAAACATAATCTTTAAAAATTTCTCATAAACACTATTCGTTGACATTGTTTCTTTTTGAATATAAAAATTTGCTTAACTTTTGCACTACGGTAATAATTATGAACATTTTTATTTGATTCCGTTACACATTGTAAATGCATTTACAATTAATTTTAAGAGTTCAAATAATTATCTCATAAGTAGTACCTCACATGTATCCGTTCCATTTTTGTAAGCACAAATAATATTTTCTGCAATCCTTCCGGGATACTTCTGGAAACATGATTCTTTAGGCTGAACATACATATCGGCTTTTAGTAGAACGTCGCTTACAGGACCACCTGAAAATTTTTGTTTGAATATTGTTTTACACCTCACATGCTGATTACATATAAATAAAAGGCCTTTTCACTCATAATAACTAATGTGCAATCAGTACGACAAGGAAATCGCTTTCTACTTGAATAAAAAATGGATTCGTGACCCATTCCGTCACTGAACCCACCAACAGAAAAAGCTTTTATATTAGATTTCAAGTACACCAAAATAGAATATTTTACATCGTTTTGTTTAAGCTGAAGATTCGTATACTTTAATACAATTTCAGGAAACATTTATGTTGGAAAAGCTAATTGATTGGCAACTGAATTGGAGTATTTCTAGATTTAGAGTACTAACAAATGAGTTCAATGAAACAAGAAAGAAATGCATGAAATGGTCTTAAACCTTTCTCGTGTAGTGATTTCTAAACACTAAAAATTCACTAAACACTAAAAATTCCTAGTCTATTTGTAGAGAGGTGTTTAGGAATAACCACATGACAGGGGCATATAACAAAGCTATATATCTATCAAGAGTGTAAGACGTATTCATATGCTTTCAATGGCTAGTCGAATGAAATTTCAGACGGTACTTCACCAAGTTGACCAAGATATTTTGTGCCTGAAAAGGTTAACGCAGAAACAAGAGCTTAAAATGTTTTAAAAACCTAAACATAGTATATTAATCATAGGTTAAAGACAACCTTATGAATAACCAAACTTTGCTATGGAATGAACTTTTAAACTGTATGCATTCTTACTATTACTAGGTCAAAAAGTTTTCCCCCTTTAACATCAGAAGATCGTACTGTACCATTTGGTACGAGTGGAAATGGGTTCAGAAATGTATTATACCCTCCTATCAATATTAATTTTTTCAAGTATCATACTAGATGTTGTTTTATAAGTGGGTGAAGAAAGACCACCAGGTGTTTTCTGAGTCATACAAATCTTCGGTGTTGGTATTTGAGCGTGAAAAGAACGTAGATTATCTAGAAGTTACAACATGACACGCTGCGACAAGTATCGGGCTTAGAACAGGGTTTAAGCTGTAAAAAAGTGGCAAGTAAATTAACATTTCCGCTCTTCTATTTTTTTTACATAACTCAAAAATAATCTATGGGGCTATATTTATCATATGTTACCAGAGAATCTATTTATTATGATTTAGAAGTATCTATTAGTATTAGAAAAGTAATTTTTCCATTTGAAAAGCAATGGTTGGACTCTCTACGGTTTTATTTTCATTAAAACCAGTGAAATATTCCCATGATTGTCGCCATTTATGAATGTGATACTTTTTTCAGATCTATAGGGTATTGTGTATATCTAAGTTGATATCAGGTATAAAAAAAATGTTCTTTAAATAAATTCTATATTCTCCTCGAAATCGTTCAAAATTCAATTTTAGTACGGCAACAAAGCAAATGAAATTAGGCAGTTTTGAATAAAGGACTGTATATCAAAAACAATAGAAAGAAATGAACTCAAATTGTGCACACATAGACACCGTTGACTCGATTGCGCACAAAATCTAAACACATTTCAAATCAATATATTTTTAATTTTTGAATTAATTTATTGATAGCAATAAGAAAATTAGTGCTTTGAAACTAAAATAAGACAAACCTCCATTTTGTTTGGGTTATGCAATGGTTATGTATAACAAACGAGTTACTTTTACCTGCTGATTATTTTGGAAGGTAAATGAGAAATACTGGAACACTCATTTAACGTTAGGCGCTTTGAATTTCAATCAATACTAATTCGTCATAAGGATAACCAAAATAAATGCATTTTATAGGATTTCTGACAAATTTGGTCTTAAAATATCATAATCTATAACCTTAAAAATAGATACCCTTTTGAAAAATATAAAAAGACGGACAATTATGCCAATGAAAATTAGCATTTATTTATAGTAGACGTTATTCCGCTTTATTATTACGCCATTATTCCCAGCCAAATGAAACTTTTGGTTTGATTGTACGACTCCAGGGACGGGAATAACAAGAACAAGAGGTGTCTGGCTTCTTTCTTTACTTGCTTAAAAATGATATTTTGTATCCATACTTGCAACTTATTCTTAAGAATGAATCTTTATCATGCTTTATTTATATATCAGTGCTTATATGAGATAATTACTTTTTGAAATTCGTCCCCAACCGGCTGTTGTCAGTTTAAGTTCCGGTGAATACAAAGCCCCCGACGTAGGTAAGCATATTGGTCTGTATATATAGGGCATTCCCGTAGCAGGTACCTTCAATTTCAAAAGAGCTAGATCAATGCTGTGAGAAGTGGGGCGATATATTTTTTCCACATCGAATTTCCTGAACTTTGGCTCTACTACCGAAATTCGATACCTGCCCAGAAATACGTCAATAGTCCTTGGTTTATATTTCATCTCAGGATACCTGTGAAAAATATAAACATTTTCAGTCACTACTAATGCAAGGAAGACTTTTCCCGACCAACAGCTTAAATTCAGAACATAGAACACGGATAAAAGAGTCAGCTAATGGTGCTAGATAAAACTTTCTTTGTTACAGAACAGAAAACAATGCTTAATGTTCATTAATGTTATAACAATCTGTAAAACCCATTAAGGGTTTATTCATTCTCATATTACAATTATTAAGCGATATAAATATGTCTGAACTGATATTTAAAGATTTTAGTATTATGTGTGTGTTAAAATATAAATGAATAGTTCAAAGCTTTTTATAGTGGTAAAATATTTACTTACCAGGTGTCAAAGATACTCGCTACAGTTAAAACGTATTTTGGACTTACAAGAGATCCTACTCCTGCAAAGCTTTGATTATACACAATCCTTGCCTACGATTAAAAAATGTAATATTTAATACAAAATACAAGTAAAGGACACGTTAAATTCTCGTAGATGTTATTATGCAAATAATCAGAACAGTCCATAATATTGGACAGGTTGAAACACATAACCGTTACAGGTAAAGTTGGAAAGCAAAACTTACAGAATGTAGGTAGTTAGTTACTCGTGGTACTGAAGCAACACATCGAGTTATTGGTCAAGGTCCGGGATCAATCCCCTGGGTCCTCAGACAACATCCCCTAATTTTGAACTAAAGTCAGATGACGAGGTAACACCAGAGCTGGCGCCCCATCAATTCAAACTTCTACACTATACAAACGCGGCAAAACTTAAAGAACACCATTACTTTTAAAAGAAAAAATCTAAAAACTAAACGAAATATCCCATGACGATTTACATAACCGAGGCTACTCAATAGAATACTGGAGCATACTTAAATTTTAGAATCGTGACCTTAGTAGTCTAGGAATGGGTTCTGTTACCACAGCAATGCTCCCGAAACCTCAATATCTGTATTCAAACGTGGTGGAGAGCCTGCATTGCTTCGAGGTGGTCATACAGCCTGCAAATGAACTCCTCCATCTATCTTTTATAAATTTTCAAAGTTACCCTCCGGTCACTTGATACCTAGTACAGTGTAAATTAAAAGACATTTAATCATCGGTTCGATAACTCCCTGTATGTTTTAGTATCATTTTCAGATATGCAGGTAATTTCAATGTCAAGTTCCAGCTGAAAATATTTCTGTTCCATAAGTTTCTCATGGCAGCAATTTGCAAGAATACAGCCATGGGAAAATATATCGATATATTTGACACCACTGATATCAAAACGACCGTTTCTTTGATCTAAATAGTTAAGTTTATTAAATAGTTAGCATCCTTAGTTGTGAATGTTGAGTTACGCTTTCGGTAATTTCTACTCTCCCTCCCAAGGGGCACTGTTTCATGTACCTGAGTAAAACAATAAAAATTATTTTCCTCCTAAACTATATATCACACTTAGTAAGTAAACCTTTATTTTAATAACTAAAAGCAAACTTACAATCCATGGAAATTCAAATGGTTTAGCTTCAGTTCCACCAGCAATCCTTCCTTCGTCACGTTCGTCAGGGATTCCACAGTCTGCATAATGAAGAAAATTATGGGTTTTCTGAGAAATAACATATTTTTCATAAAAAGGGAATGAAATATCTGAAAACCTAAAAATTGATAAAAGGAGGTAATTTACGTCGCATAGGAGCAACAGAAATGTGCTATTGACAACGAGCTGGGATTTATCCAGTAAGGAAAGAACCGAGGACAACACCTCGTAAGTTTAAACTTCGGTCAGATGACGAGATAAACACATGAGCTGGCACCTCACTATCCGAAACTCCACACCACGCCACCGTGAAAGACTGATTTAACGTGCTCCAGCCCAAACGTACACGGTACTCTTCCAACCGGGCTACTTCGGGTCCATACAAAATCGATAAAAGAAAGTAATGGAAATTGTTATAACAAAAAATCACTAACGAATATGTGAATTCAAAAGTAAACTTTCATCATCAGAAAATCAAGAGGTATTATTTAGAAATTTAAAACATAAGCATTTCCACCTTTTTAATCCTTTATATCGTGAAAATTATTGCAATTATTGTTTTAGTTGAATAAAAGAGAGTTTTAAGTTCATTCTCCCCCGTCTTAATTATTCATTCGCATTCAAATATATCAGTACGGAGAGAAAAAGAAGAGTCTTCTATATAGAGAGGACAACATTCATTCAGGAATGAATGTTGCCCTATCCCGAAGTTGAACCAGGATTCTTTGAATCCAGAAGCAACGTTCATACCTCTGTGTATAACCTTTCAGTTCACAGCGCCTTCGATCAGATGCATATCTGCCAGCACCAACTTCGTATATCCATGCATGCCGTTAAAATGTGAGCGAGGAGTGACGCCTTTGCTCTTCTACCCTAGTTGAGTGACTCTGAATGTGTCGTCTGGTAGCATATCAGTTATGTTTAAAGCACCTCGGTACTTTGGTTGGTTTTTTGTAGGTTCTCCTATCATAACAACAACTTGTCCTGACTTATAAGTGGTGTACCGTCACGACCTACGTCTTCATGAGCGCCCAGAATGCTTTACGGAAGCACAGAAATGACAATCAATGCGGTTGTGCGGATCAGACGGCTGATGACGTTGTATTCAACTAAATTTAAAATGTCTTTCTTTTAATTTAATGTCATGTTAGTCCGTCTAAGTGGTGCACGTTCCTGTATTGTGTGTTTGTGTCGTCCAGCAAATAAAGACTTAACGGTCTAATCCGGCTACCTTATTCCGTCTATGAAACACATTACAGTGGTTGTTCCACATTTCTTCTTGTCATAAGCATCCTTCATCTTTTCTGCATATCTTCTATTCGTCGCGAGTCGAGATTTGAATCCCCGCAGGATCAGCCCATTCATCTGCACTCTCATCAGCTTGTATTTGTAAATTTCCATTATTAAATCGTGGTGAGTAGCCGAGTAGCATTCGGAAAGCAGTCTGGTTGGTTGTTTTGTTTAAGGCATTGTTTAGATTTCTTTCCACTTCTTTCATTCTCAAGCCCCAGTCTTTGTATCTATGATCCTAAATGCATGTTACTATGGTTGGGATAATGGTGCGATAAGCTATCTCAACCATCCCATTACCTTGTGTGTCCATTCCTGTAGCAAGAATGTCGCTAGCTCAGCTGAAGATTTCGGACGTGGTTCCGTAGTCCTTAAGCGAAGCTTTAACTTGTCCAACTAATGTTCTATGGGGTTTAGGTCGGGACTATGAGCAGGCCAGTGAAGACTTTTCACACCCATATCTTAATACCACTGCTTGACAGAGGCTGGAACATGCCATGCAGTATTGTCGTACTGGAAGTAACAATCGTATATTTCATTAAATAAACTGAGCGTAGGAAGAACCTTTGTCCAAAATATTCATGTAGGCGTCGGCGTTCAATTTACGAGAAACAAAAAGCTAAGGTCCCAGCCCATACCACTAAAAACACTCCCAAACAAATAGTCGGATTTTGTGAAAATCCTCTGGCGTCCGGTCCATTATTGCAGAGTAGTGTATGTTTCAAAAAAGGCACTCTATTCATTATTGGTGGTTTTGATACATTTTAAGAGTGATATTCTGTAAGCGAGGATCGCTTCTTATGGGAATGGGACAGTTCACATTTTTGATTTTTCTGAAATTAGCATCAAATATGCTACCATGTAATCTGATTACACGTTAAAAAAATGTTAAAAACATTTTTTTTGCCAAGTTACGGTTGTTTTTATAAGGGGTAAAGGTCCTTTTCTTACACTATAACTGAAATATGGCAAAATGTAATTTCAATTTCTAAAAAACTTTATATAGGTGACAATGATTTTTTTTTATAATCTACTTATATAATACGACTAGTAAGTTTTTAAAATGAGAATTTCTTGGCATCTTGCTAAAGTTTGCAGGAAGGGGACCCCCAAAATTAGGGTTCTTTAAGCAAAAATGTCCAATTTACAGAAAATTAGCTAAAATGCCGCAAACTTCAGACAGGTGCCAATTTTTTTTATGTGAATTATGTTTTAGCATCTTGTCTAGGCTATTACTGCATGAAAATAATTTTCCAGAAATTCATCATAAAAAACGCTTCTTTCCAAATTCCACCATTTTTTAACGTTACATATATCAAAACTTCAGATTCTAATAAACATGCTATTAGTGCCAGAAGATAGCATAATTGGTATATAACAGCATCCCATTGTCTGTTCCTTGGCACTATTCCCTGTTTTTTTATAAATAGGAGTTATGTTATTATCAAAATGTTCAAAAACTGCAATTCTGTGTGCATTTAAACTTTTTTAATTTATCAAATTTAACTATAAAAATTAATTATTTTGAACTTTAATATTGATTATTTCATTAAATTTAATGTTATGAAATTATATGAGATAAAAATTTAATTATTATATCTATATACATTTAATTATATCTATATACATCGAAACCACTTCAGGCTAGTTGTCTACTGTGAATTTTTTTTAATCAATTCCAATTATACATTATACCTACTAAAATAATGGGTAAAAATGGCAAACAGGAAAAGGTGACCTACCCAACACTTGTAGACAATTGCACCCAAGATATGCATGATGTATTATGTATTTTCAAACATGTGTTATCGCAAGTCAAGAAATACTTCTCTGGCGTTTCAAAAATTGTTGATAGGAGTGACAATGATGTATGCTATTCAACAGTCAATGTTATAACAGGAAAAGCAGCAATCACATTGGAAATGGGGATTTAAATTATACAGAGTGAATTTAATGAACCACATCGTTGCAAGGACCAATAAAATCGAGATTTTGTAATCCATCTAGAAGCACATAAAAAGCTACCTCCACAGTGGTTATGATGCTTCGTCATCACAAGATATCTTTACAGCACTTCTATCTAGGTGGAGTAAGGAATGTAAATTGAAATTCTGTATGCTGAAGTTTCCATAGACAAGAAAAATTTGAAAGGTATATCAGAGTATCACATAGCAAATCTTTAGAATAACCAGGGAATACATTTTTGCAACCATCATGGCATCGGTTCAGGAAAACAAACAGCCATTCGAATTCAGGATGTAAATCACGACTTGAAATTTAACACCATTCAGCCATATCCCTTAATCGTCCCAACTGGTAAGACTCCCCAGAAGAAGAAAACTAAACACAAGTACCAACTCTCTTCTGTCCTGAAATGGAATATATGTCATCATTTAAAGCTGTTGAAGAATACGACATTCATGTATTTGATGGACAGCATCCTATTGCAGAAGGCACTGGTATAACAAAAGATGATGTATGTCAAGAAAATGAAGATGGAAGCTAAACATTTAACGTTACCATCAACATCCCTGCAAGGAGATTTCACCCATATACATTGCATATAAAGGACAGAATATATGATTCCATGGATTTATTCCATGGATTGGTTTTAAAGAAAAGGAAAAAGCTTCCTAATTAATCCCTGAAACAAAAGAAGTTTATCTCGTATAATGCTTTTATGAATGGAGAACAAAGTGAAAGAAAAATTAGTGCTGTAGCTCTAGTGAAAAAAATTAAGAGTTTAGTTAACAAATATAGCTATGAAATTTTCAAGTTGGCATTACACATAAAGAAACAGACCCTACAAGCTTACTTGATAAAGAAGCACAATCAAAGTACATGTAGATGCGGATATAAGCCATGAAGAGGATGAGAGAGGTAGATTTGTTTAGAATCTGTAATAGACGAATGCCATTATAAAGAAGCCTACCAAACCATTGCTGAGATAAAGCATAATTTACTAATGGAAGAAATACCAACTAGATACCAGCCGAATATAGAACAATATAAATACTATGGTATGTATTATACCAAAAACTGTTATATAGGGAAAGTTATGTGCCCGGAAGACACTATTAATAAGACACATGAAGTTTCTTGATAAGATGGGAGTGAATCGAGGTGACTGGTCTAGGCGTCCAGATATAGAAAATACCAATAAGCGCGTTATTTTCTTTTGACCAGTTGAAATAAGTGGAATGCCTCCTTTTTACTTTTCCAACGAAGAAGAGAAGGATGTAAAGAACTCATATCAGAAATTCAAAAAAAATTTGAGAACAACGGAAAAGTGAAAATTTTTGCAACTCAGATTTCAGCCACCAACTTTTGACTGAAAAATAGATTCCATGTAAATAAGTTGGTAATTTAATTTTTTAAATTAAATTAATTAAGTTAATTTTTTTAACATTACAAAACACAGTTGCCTTATACAAATGTAATTTTTGAATACCATTTATTGGTTTGTGTATGATAATAAAAGTTTTTAGCATTACATAGTTATTTGCCATTGAAGTATTTCTTTTCTGACATATTTTAGTAATTATTCCAAGTGTTGAGTCCATGTCATTCAAAAACATGAAAAATGTCAAATAACTGCAATTTATCTAGAAATAACATTTATTTCCCTTCTGAAAGTTGAAGACTTTCTTATACAGGGTGTTCTAAAAGTTCTCGTACTGACGATTCGTAAATTTATGATACAAAAACAACAAACTTTAAAAAAATATATTTTTATGCCAATGGAAAAAAGCACTTTTAACCTAACGTAGGAAAAAAATTTGAACTTACATTTATAATAAATGTTCAAAATTTCCGCCCTTTTCCTGGAGGCAAAGCTGAAGGCGTTTGCGCATATTTTTAGAAACGTGTTTCAAGATACTGGTAGTGATTTCTTGTATCCTTTGAGTATTGGCTATTTTCAGATCACCTACTGTTTGGTGACTATCTTCCTTAAATTTGTTCTTTAAATATTCCCACAGAAAAAAGTCAGGGATGCTGAAATCAGTGCAACGAGGTGGCCAAAGGTTTTTTCAGATGAGTCAATCGCAATAAGATCGCAATACCATCAACAATAATAAAGCCGCTTCTCATTGTTCGGTGGCTTTATCTCATGTAACATTTTTACACCATAAGCACGAAAATTCAAAGTTCTTAAAGCCTTATGTATCGATTCCTGTGATGCGCCCATTTGTTGCGACAAACGGCTCAAAGATTAATGAGGAAATTACAATATTTGTCATTGAGTTTCTTGCACAAAGTCTAGTGTAACGACTTTCGGTCTTCCACTACTGTGTTTTGTGTTCCACCGAACCTGTCTCCCAAAATCGCCGAACGAGTTGATATAGCGTATCATTACTCGGTATTGCATCATTTGGATAATTGTATCACCAAAATTTTTTACATCGTTCATATAATTTACATTCAAAATAAGCCTGAAACACCGCAATTCTCTGAATGCGTGATAAACTCATCTTGCAATGAAGAACAAAATGGAACTTTATTATCCCACAACTTGAGAGCGAAGAAAACCAAACGATAAATTTTAAAGACTCGATAAAACTATAAGCAGACAATAAAATTCGATAATTCAAAATAAAAACACGGGCAATAATTTTTTTTAAGTTGGAGTACGGGAACTTTAAGGACACCCTGTTTATTGGGTTCAAGGATATTTGGTACAAACATGAGTTTTATCAATTTTATCTCCATTTAGTAAAGCTACAGTGAAGAAATACTTAAAAACTTCACACCCATGTCTATTTCCAGGATGATTTAATTGATAAAAAAACATTGTCAAGGTAATAGTTGAAGTTTCGATATTTTAAAATGCAACACAGAATTGATTGTTTTTAAACATTTTGATGATAACTCATATGTATGAAACAGACAATGGGATGCTGTTATATAACAATTTTGCTATCTTCTGGCACTAATAGCATGTTTATTAGAATCTGAAGTTTTGAGACATGTAACGTTAAGAAATGGTGGAATTTGGAGAAAATCGGTTTTAAAGATGAATTTCTGGAAAACTCCTTAGAGTTACCAAAATTATTTTCATACAGTAATAGCCTAGACAGGATGCTAAAACATAATTCACATCAAAACGTTTCCCACCTGTCTGAAGTTTGCGGAATTTTAGCTTTAAATTTCTGTAAATTGGACATTTCCTTCTCACAGAACCCTAAGTTTGGAGGTCGTCCCCTACCTGCAAACTTTAACAAGATGTCAATAAATTCTCATTTCTGACACTTAGTACTGGTATTATATAAGTAGATTATGAAAAAAAATCATTGGCAGTTATCTAAAGTTTTCTAGAAATTTAAATTACACTTTGCCGTATTTTAGCAACAGTGCAAGAAAACTACCTTAACCTGCCCTATAAAAACAACCATACCTTGGCAACAAATTTTTTTTCCAAAAATGCTGATTCACTTTTGAGTAAGTCTCTATAGAGAACATCTGGTGAAAATTTCAGCAAAATCAAAAATATCAACTATCATAAGCGTACCTCGGTTACAGAAAATCACTCTTAACATAATAGTCACCTGAAACAAGGATTTTGTAACTCGAAAAATAGTACATTTGGAGTTATACTTAAATTAATTCATCTGATATCTAACGAAATGCAAGCGATATGCAATATTTTTGGCCACTTGAGCTCTATCTATCGGCTAATGAACCGTGTAAATATGAGAGGCATTTTCAGTGTGAATAAATCAGACGAATATTTATTAAATAAACGAATAAATTCGCTAATTCTTGAACTAGGTAAATTTTGTAGTACTAGGAAAGAGTTACCGTATAGGTAGAAAATCAACTAGTATGGCTGGATCACCCAACAAACCTTTCTATTGTTGCATCACTGCCTATGGACATTTCGGTAAGACTTGAAGAACTGAGGGAATAAAATTTCTTTGAACATGAAAATTTTCTAACTCATGTTTATTTATGATGGGCGTTTACTAAATAAAGCTTCTTATTTTTTATTTTACTTGTTTTATTTCACATTGAATAATCTGCAACTAACTGGTAAGAAACGGAAAATGGCATCTAAAATAACTCGAAACAATATTTACTTTCAAAGTTTGGTTCCACTGATGGAGCTATTTCTTTGACATCACAAGGTGGAGAATCTTGAGTATGATTACTTATCCAGTCTAGGTGTTGCGACACTCTTGTATAGCCATCTGGTAAACTCGGTACTCCACAGCCCGCACCGAACCAAGAGGCTACTCCAACGGTGAACCATTGCTCATCGTATTTAACAAAGAGTGGGCTCCCTGAGTCCCCCTGTGATAAAAGCGTATTTTATTTAAGCTTCAGAACGATACAAACAAGTATATTGTGTGTTTTCCAATGTAAGGAAGTTTGTTTGTGTGTATTGGACCACATTTAATATCAATTAAATCCTCCGATGAAAACAAAATTTAAGTCGTGAGATTTCCGATTTGGGTAATATTACTTAAACTTCAAAATACACTGTATGACCAAATAACCACATCTGTTAACGCCATATTCCGAATTCAAAAATATTTGTATTTAATTCATGTTCTTTGATGTAATTGCACCCAATATTTTATGTTCTTAATGGTATCAGAATTCATGGATTGTCATCTATCGATGTTCATTTTGTAGAATAAATAGCAACTAGAATGCAAGAACAATTGTTCTTGTAATGTATCGCAATCGCAGAATGGTCGTAGTTTGTGTAGTATCTCGCAGGTCTCTAATCAATAAAGATGTGTTTGTAACTACATCGCTTTTTCTATTGTCAAAATATTATCGTATCGCCTTCATCACCATAAAACATATATTCTTTAAAAGAATACATGGATTGTTTAAACATAATTTCGCTAGAAATATTCTACTGGTCCTTTCTACAGAATAAAATAGTTTGAACAGATTTTATTGACTCATTTTAAGGAATAAAATCATATGGAAAGATTATATATTGCTCCTCACCTTTTATTATAATTTTCTGGAACTACTCTAATGGTTTCTCTTTAAAATAGTATTCTCTAAAAAGTTCAAGGTCAAACTTTGGTTAGAAGTCATAGGCATACAAAAGCTACGAATTATATAGAGTAAATTTTATGCATATTTGAAAAATAATTGAACTAGCAAAATTCAAATGCTTGTAGTATGGATCGTTAGCGTGTATATGTAGGCACTGGTCATTTGGCTTGTAGATCGTGAAATTTGGACTTCAAAATAAATTACTTTTTAAGCCTAGGAAACAAGACGAAGATGTAAAAAACGGACGGGGCTGTTTCGGGACACGGCCGCTAGGTTTAGGCATGGAATACGTCAGTCAGGTCATATGGTAAATTAGAATGAAATAAGAGACGAAACAAATGCCACCTCAAACGTCGTACTCACAAAAAGGAGGCTGGTGCTAGACTAAATTAATTTGAGCGGCAGTGCGCATATTCGTGACTCAACTTTGCGATGCGACAGCATCAGCCGATGACATCAGCGGTAGTTCATCGAGCATTTACATTCATTATTTAATGCTCTATTGAACGCGATATCGTTCATTTACTCATCATTTATGTTTTCAAGTTATTAAATTTTCTGTGCACTTTTTTGTGACACTCAAAAATTATGCGCATTACCCCTGTTTTAGAAAAATAAGTTGTATTATACGTGAAAAATGTGAGCGTTATAGTTTCTGGCAGTATAGATTCTAATAATAGTCGGTGTAATTAGCGATAAAAAAATTTCGCATCCGGCTACCAGTATGAGATTTTGCACAGTGCTTATATGCATACAAGTGGACAAAAAACCGCCAGGACACTTCATCAGAGGTCATAACCCCCTGTGTTGACATCATCCAAATGATTGGTATGAGGAGGTATATAGGTTCATTTAATTGCACAAAATTCCATGAAAATTAAATACACTATTTGAAAGCTCTTAAAAAAAGCCACAAAAAGGTGTATGGTATTTTTGTTCTAAGACAAACCTATAGGAGTTAACGAAACAACAACGTGAAAGTGAGTGTAAAACAAGACTTTCATTGATCTTTTCGCTTCTGGCGTGATGTTTTATAATGCTGTAATATGTGCTGTAATATGCTGTATATAATACACCCTCTACCAATGTAACTAAATTAAGATTTATAGCAGCATTCTGAAATAACTAATTGTCTGGTCTAGTACTAGGTGGGTAGTGGGCAATTACTGAATGAGTGGTGGGCAATTTTTGGTTGCAAAATCATTTATGTATGAGTAAAATAATTTTTAACACCTTTTCTACTTTTCTTATTTCTAAAACTCATTGTGGACTCAAATCCTATACATGTGTCTGTCTTGTGAATTATGTGCAATCCTATAAATCTATCCATGTAATAACATCGACACCCTGCTAAAGCTATAAATTCAGTAAAAGTGGACATTAAGGTAACTAATACAAAAGAAGGTTTGAGGGAGTAGGAATTACTTCTTAGTTTCTTTTCTTGTAAAATTACTCAATTTATTACGTAAAAATGAAGAATCGACGGAAAATACCCTCACTCTCATAGCTTATATCACAATATTTTTTACTTATGGTACACTCGCACTATTGATGCTATGTTATAAAGTTTTTTGCATAAAAAGAAAATTCATTGTACCTTAAAATTCCCTTTTATGTGGCACGAGATGAACTTGTGTTTTAAGAATAGATGTGTATTGCACAGACAGAGCAAAATTAACTTTTTAGGGGTTCAAACTCACATTACAAAAACCCTTGCCTTCCACGCCACCAGCACAGATATTTGTTTCTGGTGCTCCAATTATTATTTCAAAGCATACATCATTAGACACTATTGATACCTGCAGCTCTTGTAGTTCTTCATGTAACATCGTCGCATCTATGAAATTGAACAAAAAAACAATAATTTGACAAATATTTACATAAAGGTTAAAAATTTTACATTATAAAGCAAAAAATCTGTTTGTCTGAAAAAACAACATGTCCCAAAGATCAGATCGTGGCGTTTGCAGAGCTTTTTTGTTTGTAATTTCTTGGTAAAGGTATTAAATTTCAGCTCGCTAGATCATTCCCTTAGAACTGTAGAAGTAAGTTGAATACAGAAAAGTACACAAGAAGAGAGGAATTTTTATTCAAGCTGTAGGATTGGTTTCCGCCTAAACCTCTCTCGCCCAATAGGAGTTCCCTCCTAAAGCGCCCTCTATATACATCAGTTACTTCCTTATTAGAGAAGGGGAAAATGACTCTTTTCAGGGATCGGATCGGAACCGCTCACTCACTATAAAGAGCTAGCTCTTTTTGATGAATCCCCGCTCCTTTGAGATATATAATAATGTATATAACATATCGAAATGTATACAATATGTTTGGGCCATCGAACATCCCTCGTTGTCACGTGAGCGCATGTGTCCAGACGAAGAGGCGCCAAGCGTGCTTGAAACACCCACGCACACAACACTTGAAACACTCACTCATCCAGCAATTGCGCAGTTTACCTCTAAAATCAACAAAAGGAGGGAGACGGGGCCCGAGGACGATAGGCATTGCAGCATAGGGCTGCTAACCTGTAAAATTTAATTCCTAAGGCATAAGATGGCCCAAAACCATGTCAATTCATATAACTTTGAAATTGTCCATAAAGAATAAATTACTTTGAGAGTTTTGTTACACTTCTACTTTTGTAATTCCCGTCATGAACCCGTTGAGATTACAGAAGTAGCAATTAAAATATCCAAACACGTTAAAAATCTCATTTTTATTTTTGACCAAGAATTCTAAAAAAGTTTTCGATTTTATTGGATAGAGTATTTATTTGACTTTCCAAAACATATTTAATTTTTTCTCTGTTAATTACTTGAAGAAGTATTAAGATTTTAATCAAGGCGGGAAAACAAGAAGTAAGAATGGAAAACACTGGAAATGGCCATTAAAAGGCCAAAAACATGGCAAAATCTAAATTTAAACCTTACTTTTTTTTGCAAATATAATTCTAGAAAGTTTTTTCAAATATTCAAATGGTTTCTCTTTTGGAAATGGAGTGAACTTTTTTAAAGAGAACGAAGAACAAAATTGTTTACACAAAGAGCAAACGCAAGGGAGCAAGCGATGCACTTGAAACTACCTTTAACTCTAAATTAATATTTTTGCATTATTTCGTCACTTCAAATGTTATAATACAAAAACTTATAACTGGATTCTAGTAAACTTTTGAGAGTTTGTTATTTATAATGTTGTCAAGTGAATGAACTAGAATAATTATGCTGAGTTCAAAAGTTTCTAAATTATTACTATTTATTTAAGAAGTAGGACTGTAAAACTATAAAAAATCTTCTATTCATTTTTCAATCACTTGTAAAATTGTTGTTTATTTAAATATCCTTTTATTCTAGATCATTCCCTAGAAATATGCATGTAGTTTATTTTGGTAGCATCATTTTTCAAATTGGTTGAATAGATTTTCATGTAGCACATTTGAAGTTTTTGACACATTTCTTTAAAATTTCATACAAAATTATCATATTTTTACAAAATTATTAATATATACTTTTAATATTTATAGCCCATTGCTATTGTTTAAAACACAAAACATAAAAATATCATTAAAATGTTTCTATACCACATTTAAAAAAAGTGTCTTGGACGTGTTTGGATACATTAAGTTTTCTTTCTAAAACCACTTAGTTACCAAATGAGACTTCCTAATAATTTAAATGATATTTTAAAATCATATAATAAAAATATTAATAATTTATTTAAGTACTTAAGATTTTTAACTATTTATTTTAAGATATAGGTATCGAATACTCGTTGTCCCAAAGATTTTCAAAATCCAAGTCCCCTCCCTGTCTTTAAATAAAATATTTTCAAAATGCCTTGTTTTGTGAAGGCAATGCAATAAAAACGAGTTACGTTTAATTTAATTTTGTGTAGCTTTATTAAAATGATATCACTCCCGAGAAATCAAGGTTTTATTATAATTATTATATTAATGTTAAGTGAATAACATAATAACTGTTAGAATATGTTTTAATAACAACCTTAAGACTAGTTTTAATTAGTGCTAAAAGGCGTGGTATGACTTAAGCCGTAAAAACACCCTTTCAATCTAAAATTGAATTAAATTTTAAAAAATAACATTTATGATAATACAAAGATATTTAAAAATTTGAAACTTCAAAAAAGTAACAAAAAGCTAGGGGAGCGCAAAAGAACGAATGCGGAATTGACTCTTCGAGAGCGATAGTTATCGAAAAGAGTCAAAGAGTTAACTCCCAAAAGAATCAGTGAGCGCAAACGATCGAATGCGGAAATGATTCTTCGAAAGAGCCAATGCTCGAAAAGAATCAACTCCCAAAAGAATCAACTCCCAAAAGAATCAACTCCCTAAGAATCAACTCCCAAAAGAATCACTGAGCTGGTGATCGCATGCGGAAATGACTCTTTGAGAGTGGAAGCGCTGATTCGTTAAAAAAGAGTTACCGCTCTTCAGCCCTGATTGGTTAAAAAAGAGCTATAGCTCTTTTTTGACGAATCAGCGCTTCCACTCCGTCAAGAGAGCTAACTCTTTGAGTCAGCTCCTGAGCGGATCGCCCATCTCTATTCCTTGTAGATAGCTGCTAAGATGTCACGCTGATAAGATGTGCTAAGATGTTTCTCGCTAAGATGTAACTCGGATGTTATTTAATGTTTTCCTTTACTTTAAATGTTTGTCCCAACCGTGTAACTGTCCTCAATGTACTAATAAACGTTTATGAATATCTAATATAGTGTTCTGCTTGAACATTTCTACAGTTATTGGGGCTCAGCCTACTGGTTCCGTTTTACCCCTCTGATGAGTTAAGATAGTTTACTTAAATTAAACTCCTAGCAGAGCTCAAGATGTGTGCTGATCAAAAGTAACTTGATATATATCGATTTTGTGGTTTGAAGTGAACTGTTTGTGCGTTTCGCTGAAACGAAACTGACTTTTAAACTATTTCCGTTTCTGCAATAAAATGGATACCTATCAACTCATCCGATCGTGAGTACTTTTGCAACGCATTTTTTCTTTCTCCTTTTGATGAATATAAGTCAACAGTACTTCATTGAAACTATTTCAACTGATTACTATTCTTTGCTATTGTGAACTGTTCATTTCTCAAGATGTTGACTCTAAGTGAAATCCCTCAGATGTTATGTATATTAAAATCTGCTTCATCCAAAACGATTAAGAATTTACATTTCATTGTTTTTGGAAACGACCAGCAACGAAAAAATAGGTCAAATTTAAGATCGTTCAGTGGTTTCGGTTCTACTTTCGCTCGTTCTTCCGAGTGGGAAAAACAGATTTTTGCATTCCCCACTTTTGATTTAATATTAATTTGTGATGGCATCCTTCGAATTGATATCGACCACACTCGGAATTAGTGATGGGGAAAATGACTCTTTTCAGGGATCGGATCGGAACCGCTCACTCACTAAAAAGAGCTAGCTCTTTTTGATGACTCACCGCTCCTTTGAAATATATAATAATGTATATAACGTATCGAAATGTATACAATATGTTTGGGCCATCGAACATCCCTCGTTGTCACGTGAGCGCATGTGTCCAGACGAAGAGGCGCCAAGCGTGCTTGAAACACCCACACACACAACACTTGAAACACTCACTCATCCAGCAATTGCGCAGTTTACCTCTAAAATCAACAAAAGGAGGGAGACGGGGCCCGAGGACGATAGGCATTGCAGCATAGGGCTGCTAAGCTGTAAAATTTAATTGCTAAGGCATAAGATGGCCCAAAACCATGTCAATTCATATAACTTTGAAATTGTCCATAAAGAATAAATTACTTTGAGGACACTTCTACTTTTGTAATTCCCGTCATGAACCCGTTGAGATCACAGAAGTAGCAATTAAAATATCCAAACACGTTAAAAATCTCATTTTTGACTAAGAATTCTAAAAAAGTTTTCGATTTTATTGGATAGAGTATTTATTTGACTTTCCAAAACATATTTAATTTTTTCTCTGTTAATTACTTGAAGAAGTATTAAGATTTTAATCAAGGCGGGAAAACAAGAAGTAAGAATGGAAAACACTGGAAATGGCCATTAAAAGGCCAAAAACATGGCAAAATCAAAATTTAAACCTTACATTTTTTTGCAAATATAATTTTAGAAAGTTTTTTCAAATATTTAAATGGTTTCTCTTTTGGAAATGGAGTGAACTTTTTAAAAGAGAAGGAAGAACAAAATTCTTTACACAAAGAGCAAACGCAAGGGAGCAAGCGATGCACTTGAAACTACCTTTAACTCTAAATTAATATTTTTGCATTATTTCGTCACTTCAAATGTTATAATACAAAAACTTATAACTGGATTCTAGTAAACTTTTGAGAGTTTGTTATTTATAATGTTGTCAAGTGAATGAACTAGAATAATTATGCTGAGTTCAAAAGTTTCTAAATTATTACTATTTATTTAAGAAGTAGGACTGTAAAACTATAAAAAATCTTCTATTCATTTTTCAATCACTTGTAAAATTGTTGTTTATTTAAATATCCTTTTATTCTAGATCATTCCCTAGAAATATGCATGTAGTTTATTTTGGTAGCATCATTTTTCAAATTGGTTGAATAGATTTTCATGTAGCACATTTGAAGTTTTTGACACATTTCTTTAAAATTTCATACAAAATTATCATATTTTTACAAAATTATTAATATATACTTTTAATATTTATAGCCCATTGCTATTGTTTAAAACACAAAACATAAAAATATCATTAAAATGTTTCTATACCACATTTAAAAAAAGTGTCTTGGACGTGTTTGGATACATTAAGTTTTCTTTCTAAAACCACTTAGTTACCAAATGAGACTTCCTAATAATTTAAATGATATTTTAAAATCATATAATAAAAATATTAATAATTTATTTAAGTACTTAAGATTTTTAACTATTTATTTTAAGATATAGGTATCGAATACTCGTTGTCCCAAAGATTTTCAAAATCCAAGTCCCCTCCCTGTCTTTAAATAAAATATTTTCAAAATGCCTTGTTTTGTGAAGGCAATGCAATAAAAACGAGTTACGTTTAATTTAATTTTGTGTAGCTTTATTAAAATGATATTACTCCCGAGAAATCAAGGTTTTATTATAATTATTATATTAATGTTAAGTGAATAACATAATAACTGTTAGAATATGTTTTAATAACAACCTTAAGACTAGTTTTAATTAGTGCTAAAAGGCGTGACATGACTTAAGCCGTAAAAACACCCTTTCAATCTAAAATTGAATTAAATTTAAAAAAATAACATTTATGATAATACATTGATATTTAAAAATTTGAAACTTCAAAAAAGTAACAAAAAGCTAGGGAGCGCAAAAGAAGGAATGCGGAATTGACTCTTCGTGAGCGATAGTTATCGAAAAGAGCCAAAGAGTTAACTCCTTAAAAGAATCAACTCCCAAAAGAATCAGTGAGCGCAAACGATCGAATGCGGAAATGATTCTTCGAAAAGAGCCAAAATCTCGAAAAGAATCAACTCCCAAAGAATCAACTCCCAAAAAGAATCACTGAGTTGGTGATCTCATGCGGAAATGACTCTTCGAGAGTGGAAGCTCTGTGATTGGTTAAAAAAGAGTTACCGCTCTTCAGCCCTGATTGGTTAAAAAAGAGCTATAGCTCTTTTTTGACGAATCAGCGCTCGCTCACTCCGTCAAGTGAGTTAACTCTTTGAGTCAGCTCCTGAGCGGATCGCCCATCTCTTCTCGGAATAGTGTACAGCTGTTGAAAATCATAGACGAATGTTTACAACAAGGGTTCCCGCATTTGAGTCAGCAGAAATCCGACATTTCCTCGGCTGAGGAAGAAGACGACATTTCGGCGCCACCCCAACAGTTTCTTTCCTCCACTCTCGAAACGGACGCAGACAAAACTAAAACTATAAACAGTAATCCATTTCAAGTGCGTTCAAGTAACGATCAGTGTTTATTACCCGAAATGAATAACACGATGTACTGTATGCGTGAAATTTTAGACTCTCTTAAACCATTTTCTGGTCAAGGCATTTAGAGTGTTCAAGCTTTTATATCAAACGTCTCTGATCTGGCAACTTTATATAAATTAAATTATCTGCAAACTTTAACCTTAGCTAATAGAGCTTTACGAGGACCTGCAGCTAAACTATTGCATTCTTTAATTGGAATCCATACATGGAATGCTCTGAAAGACCAATTATTATCCGAATTTGGTGAGCGGTTGAACAGTGCTGATGTTCATAAGCTCTTATATGCGCGACATTTACGTAATGGTGAAACATCGCTTGAATATTTAATTACGATGCGTGAAATCGCTTCTAAGTGTAATATCGAGGAATCTGCTCTCTGTGATTATGTCATCAATGGTATTCCTGAACAGCGAGGCAGTAAAACAGTATTGTATGGATGTAAAACAATTGCTGACTTAAGGGAAAAAATTAAAATTTTCGAAAAATTTTGCTCTTACGAACGTTCATCTTCCATGATTTCAAATAATTTTAATGAACATACAGTAAAGTCAACAAGACAGTCAAATTATCGTGTGTGGACTCTTCACAAAATTATCACGAACGAATCATTCAACCAAAACAACTGAATCAGAGTAATCTAAGGTGCTACTTATGGGGCGGTAAAAATCATATTTCCCGCAACTGTGAACACCAGGGAAAGGGACCCCGTTGCTTTGTTTGCAACAAATATGGTCACAAAAGTCACGTTTGTCCAAACAATTTGAGAACTAAACTCACTGATTATGATGTAAACAATGTCGCTCAGGTTCAGTCCTGTCAAAACTTGTGTAAATCCGTGAAAATTTTAGGGACACAGTTAGTAGGACTTGTAGACACAGGCTCACAAGTAACTCTTCTCAGAGAGGTTGAATGGCGAAAGATTGGTAGCCCAGAATTTGTTGCTGTTGATGACTTTCTCACTGGATTTGGATTTTCCCAAATACCTGCCATTGGATCATTTCGCAGTAATGTTGAAATTGATCATCATGCCTTCACAACTACTGTTCGTGTGGTTCCCAATAACTCAATGTATTTTGCTTTAATTATTGGATGTGACTTAATTAACCAAGCTCAACTAACCATAACTCCCACAGGTATAAATTTCACGAAATTTCAAATCGATAATTCTCCTGACGAACCATTTGTGCTAGCTATTACTGATGACTCACCAGAGTATGACATTGCACCCGTTGTTACCCTCGATATTAAGTCACAAGTTGAGAATTTAATATTTCAGTATACACCTAACAAAACGAAAACTACCAACATTGAGACGTCCATTACTCTTAAAGACCAGAACCTCTTTTCCGTCCTCCCCGTCGTTTACCATTCTCCGAACGTGCCATAGTCGAGAAACAAGTTAACGAATGGCTCACTAACAAAATCATAGAACCTTGCTCTTCAGAGTATGCCAGTACTGTGGTTGTGGTGAAAAAGAAAAAGGGTGATCATAGAGTTTGTATTGACTACAGACCCTTAAACCGGATTATAGAAAAAGATCATTACCCAATTCCCAACATAGACGATATTTTAGATAAATTGCAAGATGCTAGTGCTTTCAGTACTATTGATTTAAAAAAACGGATTCTTTCATCTGTCCGTTGACGAAAAAAGTCGTCCCTATACAGCTTTTGTCACTAATAGCGGCCAATATCAATTTTTACGTATGCCATTTGGTCTCTGCAAATCCCCTTCAGTATTTCAAAGATTTATAAATACTGTTTTTCGAGAATTGATTGTTCAAGGATTTGTTTTGCCGTACATGGACGATCTTGTTATCACTGCAACAAATGAAATCGAAGGTATCGAACGTCTCAAACAAGTTCTTAAAGTAGCAAGTGAATATGGCCTAGAGATAAATTTAAAAAAGTGTTAATTCTTGCAAAAGAAAATTGAGTTTCTTGGACATATTGTTGAAGACGGCAAACTTTACCCTTCTCCTTCGAAAACAGCTGCCGTTGTAAATTACCCAGATCCTAAAAATGCTAAAGAATTGCAACGCTATTTAGGTTTAACAGGATATTTCAGAAAATTTTTACCATCTTGTTCCACTATTTCTCGTCCTCTTAGTAACCTTTTACGTAAAGATATCCCTTTTCGATTTGGTGACGACGAACGATTTGCATTTAATCACCTTAAAAAATTACTTTGCCAAAACCCTGTTTTGCAGATCTACCGCCAAAATGTAGATACTCAAATTCATGCAGATGCCTCCATTGACGGACTTGCAGCCATTTTAATGCAACGTTCGATTACTGACAATATATTACATGTCCAGAAAAACTTCCGACCCTGAAAGAAAATACTCCAGTTATGAGCTCCAAGTACTCGCTGTCGTCGAAGCTCTAAAAAAAAAATTCCGTGTATATGTTCTTGGTTTTCCCTTCAAAATTATTACTGATTGTGATGCTTTTAAGAAAACTATGACTAAACGAGAACTCAGTACCAGAGTCGCCAGATGGGCTTTAATGCTAGAGGACTATGATTATCAAATCGAACATAGATGTGGCTCTCGAATGTCACATGTAGATGCTCTCAGCCGTGTTCAAGTGGTCACCTTAACATCACCTGATCCCCTCATTCTCCAAATATAACGTGCAGAAGACAAAGATTATGAACTCCGTGCTATAAAAGAAATCCTTAAAATCCAATCATATGAAGACTATGTTGTTCAACATGATATCCTTTACAAATTCATTAATGGTGCAGATTTACTTGTTATTCCATCTTCTATACAGACAGAAATAATTAAGAATGCTCATGACAAAGGACATTTTACTGTGAAACGAACAGAAGAGCATATTAAATCTCAGTTTTTCATTCCTCAACTTACTAAGAAAGTGGAACAATACATTACAAATTGTGTTACATGCATATTAGCTAACCGCAAGACTGGTAAACAAGAAGGTTTCCTGCATCCTTTGCCGAAGGAAGATACTCCTCTTCATACTTATCATATAGGTCATCTCGGAGTCCTACCCAGCTCCAATAAAAATTACAAATATATCCTTGCAGTTACCGATTCCTTCACTAAGTTTGTATGGCTTTATCCGACGAAATCTACAACATCTAGTGAAGTTATAACGAAGTTAGAACTCCAAAAAGCTATTTTTGGTAATCCGTCTCAAATCATCACCAACCGTGGTACAGCATTTACATCTGAAGAATTCAGCAAATACTGCTCCGAAGAGAATATTAAACTGTATCATGTTACTACCGGACTTCCACGAGCAAATGGACAGATCGAAAGAACGAACAGAACTATTATTTCGGTTACTTCCAAGCTGTCGCAAGATGATCCGCATAAGTGGTATAAATTTGTTCCAAAGGTTCAACAGGTCATCAACTCCACTTTTCAGCGTAGTATAAACACGACGCCATTTAAACTCTTATTTGGTGTAACAATGAAGTCCAGATCTGATCAGAACATCCAGCAACTTCTACAAGAACACTTTCAAACCGAATTTACCCAACAACGAGAAAATCTCCGAAAAGCGGCTAAAGAACAAATTTATAAAGTTCAAAATGAAAACCTGCTTACCTACAATTTAAGACGAAAGAAACCTCAAAAATATAAAATGTATGATGAAGTTGCCATCAAAAGAATGCTCTCTCCTGATATGAAGTTATTTCCCAAATTCATCGGACCTTACCGTGTCACCAAAGTTAAGCCAAATGATACCTACGATGCAGAAAAACTTTCGACCTTTGATGGACCTAATCGAACTTCTACAGTAGCTGAATTTATGAAGCCATGGACTAATATCCTGAACTAATTCTTTTTATTTCAGCGAAAAACATTTAACTTTCTTTTTTCAGATGGAACATTTATTTGTGTCATATAATTTTACCTTGTGCGTTTTTCATCTATTCATTATTTTATTGTACATATTACTATTTCGCAGAAACAGTTCTAATATTAATTTCTCTATTTATTTTTATTGAAGCTCATGATTTTTTCCATCTTTAAAGCATACCGATTTGTTTTATTATTTTTACATTATGACTTCCTGTTTATTATTTCCTTTGTTTAGTTTTGATTTCCCGTTTTGTAGATTCAGCCCTAATGTTCTTTTCAAATGTTTTCCCCCCTTTCTTACTTTTCATCCCAGAGTGAACGATTCTGCTTGTATATATTTTTTTTTTGTGTTTTCAGGATTTTAGTTCGATATATCCAGATGTCTCGCCATGTTTTATCTGATTAACAGTGTGCAATATTTAAGTGTTGTTTTGCATTTAAGTGTATCTTTATTATTTAATTACTGATTCCTTTAAGATGTAATTTTGTTATATTTTCTTGTGTTTATTTTCTTGAGTGTTCTGTCATATTTTGAGCGCCAGCTCTTAACATGCGAGGTCGCAACCATTACAGGACGGCTGAGTTGTAGGATTGGTTTCCGCCTAAACCTCTATCGCAAAATAGGGAGTTCCCTCCTAAAGCGCCCTCTATATACATCAGTTACTTCCTTATAGATAGCTGCTAAGATGTCACGCTGATAAGATGTGCTAAGATGTAACTCGGATGTTATTTAATGTTTTCCTTTACTTTAAATGTTTGTCCCAACCGTGTAACAGTCCTCAATGTACTAATAAACGTTTATGAATATCTAATATAGTGTTCTGCTTGAACATTTCTACAAAGCTAAAAATCCACACAAAACGTCAATAACATTAACGATTATTTCAAGAGTTAAGAACCCAATATCTAGCTTTGATAACCGCTCTAAAATCTGTTCAAAGTATAAATGACTCTTCTGAGGAAACATGCACGATTTATTTTATCTGAAACACCAAACTCGGTTGCGTTTTTAATACATTTGCAGTCGAACAGCAACCCTTCAGTGTGGGTTAAGGAAATATTCCTTGATTAATTACTTTAATGTAGACGCAATTGAAGTTTAATACGAGTTAGTGGTGTTAAGGGATAATAGATAGTATCTTATTATCTTAATAAAACATGAAGCCGAAATCATTGGAGAGCCAAGTAATCGAAAGAGGAAAGACCACATACAGGCGAACGGACAAAGCTAAAAAAACAGTTCGATGACGTAACAAAACTACTGAAGATACAGGTGCGATTTGGTTTGCCTGAAACAGCAAAACTTCTAGGGTGAATCTTAGTAATAAAACTAGATTAAAATACATAATAATGAATCACTACATGCATCGTTTCTTTCCGTGTATTCAAAATTTCAATGACTAGTTCTTCACTTACTAAAATCGATAACTCCCCATCCGGTAACAGTCGCTAAGTCAGAAGGTGATATAAAGTGTTGGTAGATCGGCAAACATGCCAAACCAACTGTCTTAGTCAAGTGAACAGGACTGCTCAGCCTAACGAGACCAATATCGTTTTCAAGTGTCATGTTGTTGTAATCCGGGTGTATTATGAATTTTGACACGGGAACTGGATCTAGACTGGTAAAAGTCTCATGAGCTCCTAAAACAACGATGATACTCGAAATATCTTCACTCCTAAAAATATAAGCATAAAATAAGGAAGCATTTTGTCTAAGTATAATGTAGGTAAAATGTACATTGTTATCCTTAATTTATATATGTAAGATTCGCCTTCTTCAGTTTGGTGAGGTCAATGCTGGTCCACTCACTGAGTGGGTGGGAGCCCTTTCACAAGTGACCATCAATTCTGAAGTGAATCACTTCTGACAAGTGAATCACTTCTCACAGGTGAATCACTTATGTCCTTAGTGCCCGCCATTGGAAGTAGTGACCATCACTTCCAGCCTTGCAGTGACCAAGGATAGTGTCCAGTGCCCGCCATTGGAAAAAAAGGCATAGAAATCATAGTAATGTACCATATGGTACTTGCCGACCCTTTTCCCTAACACGTGGACGCTGGAATGTTTCGGAATGCGAAAACAACTTTAGTCTGCACGTGCGGTTCCTCGACGGTTTTCGCAGCTGTGTGGGGGTGTTTCTGTTCGGGAGAGGACATAAATATCTCTAGAGGGCTCGGAATTCCAACCCCCCCCCCTCTCGTTATCAGCGGCGGTTCTGCGAAGCGAACGTGGATTTTGAGAGAATTCGGACTCGAGATTCAACGAGAGACAGGCGTCTCTGTTTTGCCAATTGTGTTACTTTGGCTTCAGGCAGGTTTCGGTTGTCGATGGCTGTGCCCATAATTATCTTGTAAATATTTATGTAAATAAATAGTTTAATTTTAAATCAGCTGTCCGTCAAATTCTTACATGACGGTACAGCTTATTATATTGGTGGCAGCGGGGTTGATAGATTAAAACAGCCTCGACAAGTAAATCGAACCTGCCGTTTTGCCTGAAAGAGAAGGCCGATAGAACTTCGTAACCAGAAGTTCGGATTGTCATTTCCGCTGTCGGATTGTCACTTTCGCTGGAGACCGTTTCCCTTGTCTTAGAGAAAGCGAGAAGGAGGTACCGGAGTCAGCGACCCCATCCATCACCAAAACTCGTCGCAAGAAGTTCTGGTTTTGGTTTCGAGTTGCCGGCCCTTTTCAACGGAGCGTGAGCGGAATCGACGGAAAGCTCGACAAGTCCTGTTCATCAGGGGAATAGATTCCCCACCGGTTCGTCCAGAGATCATCTTGATCGGCTATTATAGGTTCATCGCGAACCGTTTTTTTCGTCAGTGGCGCAGTGCTATTTGTGCGCGTTGTGGAAGAGGTCGAGACGACCTACACCAGTGGGCTTTCAGCCGAAGAGTGTGTTTGTGGGCTTTTTAGCCGAAGATAGTGCAGTGCAGTGTGTCCACCGTGGTCCAGCCTGTGGACAGTGGTTCCAAGTGATCCAAGTCAGCAGATACAGGTTAGTGCCATTTCCCTATTTTGTCACTGTGACTAAGTTTCAAGAATTGTGTAATAGCTAAAATTTTGTTAATCTCAATTAGTGTGGTCACTCCAAACGGAATTGATTTAGCTTAAGTATCTTTTTTTTGAATCTGTATTGTGCATTTTAGAATTGCTAAATTATTGTATGTTGTGAGATTACGGTATGTCGTAAAAAGTATTGAATTGGGTGTTGTGCAAAAGAATTGAATTTTTTGGTTTTTTTTGGCAATTTTGAATTTTCGAAATGGCATACTTGGGCAAAGGTAGGAAACAAGATCTAGAGGAACTAGCGGAATTTTTGGAAAGAACGGTTACTCCGGGATTACTGACATCCCAACTTAAGGAGTTAATCCTCTCGCACGATTCCTACGATGAGGAATACACAAAAATGGCGTTAGTAAGGATTATACAGGAAAGACGGGAGAGGCAGGAAAAAGAACAAGCAAGTAAGGATAGGGATAGGGAACAAGAAAGACAGTATAACTTTGAGCTTGAAAAACTACGGATTGAGGCATCCCGACGAGATCCCCGCGATCACGTCGACTCGTTAAGTTCCCAAGGAAAACCACGAATAGATATTTTAAAACTGGTTCCCAAATTCGATTCAGACCAGACCGACATTAGTCTGTACCTGATAATGTTTGAGCGTCAGGCTAAGAGGGCTAACATTGAGAAAAAAGACTGGGTGTCTTGCTTACAACCGGTATTGCCTCTGGATATCGTGCAGATCATCGCACGCGAACCAGATGAAGTAGCAGAAAACTATGACCACGTCAAAGAGCTTCTGCTAAAGCGGTATAAGTTGAGTCCCGAAATTTTTCGCCACAAATTCCTCCACCATGGCCGAAAACCCGATAGCACTTGGAAGGATTTTATTTTCGAAACCCGAAATTATCTGGAAGAGTGGATTCGAGGGTTGGAGGTTATGGACTATGAATCTTTAAAAGATTTAATGATAACGGACCAAGTCAAAAGACGTGTCCCGTTGGAGGTGAGGGACCATTTCCTCGATGATTGGGCTAAGATTAAAAACCCCGGCAAATTAGCCGAACTGCTAGATTCGTACGAAGACATTCGGAAACCCAAAAGAAAGCCTTTCGAAAAACCCAAAGGAAGTACGCCTTTCCCAGGGAAAGTCAGAGAGGGGAAATACCATCCTGCTCCCACTCGAGGGAGAAACGATTTTTTCCCGCCTAGTTCCCAGGAAAGGAAATTCGACACTTTTGACCGGAGACGCACGCCGCGGTGTTTTGAGTGCAACGCGAGCGACCACCTAAGGCCAAATTGTCCGAGGTTGGGGAATAGGGTGACAGTTGAATCGGTAAATAGACTCAGACGGGAAGCCGAACATGAATTATTGATGCCGTATGTACAAAAGGGATCTGTAAACGCTAAAGAAATAAACATCCTTCGAGATTCGGGTTCGACCTTGGATTTAGTACACCGGAATTACGTGAACCCCAAATCCTACACGGGAGAGACCGTGTGGATTCAGCAACCGCTAGACTCCTATCAAATTTCGTTACCCTTAGCGGAAGTGAAAGTAGAAGGAGGTTTTGGGTCAATCACTACCAAGGCAGCTGTCTTTGCAAACACCGCCGATGTGCGACGATACATCTTAGGTAACCGAACAGCTCAGATGATTCGCGAATTAACGGGATATGAGTTCTCGGAAACTGAGCAAATTAATGCCGTTCAAACGCGTTTACAGAAACGGCAGTCAGAAGCGAATGTTTTGGGGGAGGGGGGAAACCCCCAAGTAGTTTCGATTTCGCCCTCGCCGGGGATAGACAAGACAGCTACAGAATTGAGGTTGGACGAACCGCTTGTTATTCCCGTGGCGGAGGCAAGCGGCACGGAATTGGAGCTTCTGGAAGTAAAGAGAGAGGAATTTAAGAAGGCGCAGGAAAATTGCCCTAGTTTGAAAAAGGCGTTAGAGATGGCGTCCGACCCAAAACGAAATCCGAGGGTGGTAATCCAGACCGCGATCGCAAAGGTGCGATCGGAAGAACCGTTGGTTCTTCCAGTGGGGGTAGCAAGTGAAACGACGGGAATGATTTTCCTGGAAATACCGAATAGCAGTAAGGGAAAGATAACGGAAGGTGGCCCATGGTTAGAAGAAGAATTAGAGGTGTCCGTTTCCGTTCAGGAGGAAACTTTTGAAATAGGTCACGTGAGCCAAAAGGGGAAAAGAAAAGAGTTGCTAGTGAGTGAAGGGGTGAAGCCAAGACCTTTAGCGTTAGGTTCCGGAGCCGGATCAGATTGGGACCCACAACTTACACCGTTAGTGTTTTCCACGGTACACGTGAGCAGCGTTTACGCCCCGGCAGAATTGGTGCACGGGAAGAGTATAAAAACCTCAGACACCTTGCGGTATGAGAAATGGTTAGGACCCCAGATAAAATTGTCACGAGATTGGCAGGAATGTGAAATCGGGAGGGTATTGATGATTTTGGCAATGCATCGACCAAAAAAATTGGAAATTCCGCGATCGAACACCGATCTGGGAAAGAAAAAAACACACATTCGGGCTTTCCTGGGTTTAGCCGGGTACTATAGTAGATACATCCCTATGTATTCCGTGGTCGCAGCACCGTTAACCGATGCCCTAAAGGGGAAGTTAAGAAAGGGAGAAATTGTTTGGACGAACGAATGCGAAAAGGCATTCCAGGAATTAAAGGCTAAACTGACGAGGGAACCGGTGTTATTTGCACCCGATTTTGAACGCGAGTTTATTGTACAGTGCGATTCTTCAGATCTTGGGATGGGGGTGGTACTCACGCAGTTGAATGTTCAGGGGGAAGAACACCCCATTTTATACACGAGTAAAAAAATTTCCAAAGTCGAGCGCACTTACTGTACTTCAGAAAAGGAATGCGCTGCTATTGTTTTCGCTATAAAAAAACTGCACTACTATCTAGATGGGAAAAGGTTCGTTGTCGTCACTGACCACAACCCACTGGTCTGGTTGCGAACCAACGCCAGTTCAAACCCCCGACTAATGCGATGGGCACTGGCACTCCAGCCCTATAACTTCGAGATCGTCCATCGATCGGGAAAAAAACACTTGAACGCCGACAGTCTGAGACGTGCTTTTCACGAAAATTCAAAGAGCTAAATAAAATGTAATTGAGGAAGAGTTGTGTTGTATAGTGTAATATTATTGCGAATCATGTTTTGAGTTGAGTGAAATGGAGATTTTTGTAGTTATGGCACTTCACTTAAATGTTTCTTTTTTCTTTCTGGAGATTTTAAGTGCTAAAATTGTGAATCATGTTTGCTCGGAGTGAAATTGGTAGCCTTGTAATTATGAAATATTCATTCAATGATATCAGTATCTTTTGCTGAGGATTTTAAATGTTAAAAGTTGTAAACTATGTTTTGCGTTTGGTGGAATTGATTTCTTGTATCTATGTTCTTCACTCGAGTACTTTTCGCTGAAAGCTACGTGCAAATTTAAATTATGTTTTGTGTAGAGTGGAAATTAATTTTGTGTTTAGGATGTTTTCACTCTGTCATTCTAAACCACTGTCGAAGATTTGTAGTTTTAAAATTGCAACTCATGACGTGTGTTGAGTGAAACTTAGGAATTTGGTTTTCGCTTAACAAGATTGATATTTTATATATGTTTTGGTGTATTTTGGTTGGTTTAATGAAAGTATTATTATAGTTCGTATTGTGTGTGTGTGTGTATTGAAATTTTGGGTTTCGCTTAACGAAATTCTTATATGTGATGTGGTTAATGTGATTTGGTTTTAGTTTTAACGAATTTGGTATAAGTCTTAATGTTTGGTGTTTATTTTGTTTTTATTTTAATTTGGTATTTGAGCCTTGAGTGACCATACTGTAAGGGAGGAGAAAGTTACTCCGGTATATGAATTTTAAATTGATTGGATTTAACTTGCCTTACACATATTCTTGAGTCACGGTTTCAGGATATGGTGGTGGTAAGTGATCTGTTATTCTGAATTGCCAGTGGGTGATTATCCGTGCGTCTGTGGATGCGTACGTTGAAAACTTTTCACCTTTGGGAAAAGTTTTTTCAGTAGTGGGGGCGGTTGTACCATATGGTACTTGCCGACCCTTTTCCCTAACACGTGGACGCTGGAATGTTTTGGAATGCGAAAACAACTTTAGTCTGCACGTGCGGTTCCTCGACGGTTTTCGCAGCTGTGTGGGGGTGTTTCTGTTCGGGAGAGGACATAAATATCTCTAGAGGGCTCGGAATTCCCCCCCCCCCTCTCGTTGTCAGCGGCGGTTCTGCGAAGCGAACGTGGATTTTGAGAGAATTCGGACTCGAGATTCAACGAGAGACAGACGTCTCTGTTTTGCCAATTGTGTTACTTTGGCTTCAGGCAGGTTTCGGTTGTCGATGGCTGTGCCCATAATTATCTTGTAAATATTTAAGTAAATAAATAGTTTAATTTTAAATCAGCTGTCCGTCAAATTCTTACATGACGGTACAGTAACTACAGATTCACCTTCATAATAACTACAGTGGACATGCGTAATAGTATCCGAATCTGTTAGTCTATTCGCCGTCCTGATGGTTGTTTCGACAAGGCATTTCGCCATTGGAAAACTGACCATATCTTGGAGGACTCTTTATCTCGTCATTAGAAAAATTAATCAAATCTTAATTTTGTCATCATTTATAAGTCAACTATATCATGATAAAGTATTTCGTCATGATTTCAATGGCAAGATCTTCAAGGACGAGATATATCGTCACCAAAATGTATGAATGCCGTATGTTTTCAAAACATCGACGTTTTTTAAAAACATCGATGTTTTTGTACCATGGATGTTTATACTTGTCGATGTTTTTACGTTGTCGATGTTTTATTTTGAAATGCAAAAAGTACCGTTCTAACAATTTAAAAAATTGCCAAGTAGCATAATTTTCATAATCAGCAAATTGAACATACTTTTAGACATAACTGGCCAATGGTGAAGGGTCTGAAAAGTAGGGATGCGACATCGATGTCACTGTTTTCAAAACATTGATGTTTAATAAAATAAACATCGATGTATTGGAGCCGATGTCGCACACTAGTTGCTAAACCAGTTTTAAAAAATGGGGGGAAAAGTTTAAATGCACTGAATTTTAAAAACATCGATAGTTTGGGAGCGATGTATTATCAACACCGATGTTTTAATTTTGAACATCGATGTTTTGTTGTCTATGTCGCATCACTAGGTGTTAAACCAGTTTTAAGAAATGGGGAAAAAAGTTTAATTACACTGAATTTTAAAAACATCAATGGTTTTGGTGCGATGCATTATCAACATCGTTGTTTTAATTTTGAACATCGAAGTTTCAAAACATCGATGTTTTGCTGTCGATATCGCATCACTAGTTGCTTAACCAATTATAGGAAATGGTGGGGAAAAGTTTAAATACAGTGAATTTTAAAAACATCGATGTTTTTGGGGCGATGTATTATAAACATCGATGTTTTAATGTCGTACATCGATGTTTCAAAGCATCGATGTTTTGCTGTCGATGTCGCATCACTAGTATATATGCGTGGACGTCTAAGCTTCCGATTGACATCAATAGATGGCTGTATAAATTTGTAATTACTGTGGAATATTCACATTATTCACAAGGGAATTAGAAGAAATGGCGTCTACTCAACTTTCTCGTAAAAGTAAGTAAACATAATTTGTTTTAAAGGAATTTTTAATTCTTTAGTTAATGTGTTTTAGTTGACAATTTCTTTAAATAGGTGATGAAATAGTTTATCTGATTTAAATCTGTATTTTGAGCATTTGAGAGCGATTCTAATATAGGTCCACGTAAGTGGACGTGAGTACTTGACGGTTAAAATTGCGCGTTGTTATCTTGTACGTTTCGTCCTTTCACAAATTAACGAACAGTCTGTTTTGAAACGTTTACGATCTTTATCATTTTTAAATTAAAAGTATAACATTTTTCGATAGCTAAAAATTTTATTTTGATAGTATTGATTCGATTTTTAGGCAAAAGACTACCTAATCTGGAAAGGTTTGTGTTTCCTCTGAGGACATGAAAGTTTTGGGTCTTGGAGGAAGTGTTGTGAAGATATTGTCAAAAGGTATCTCCTCAAACCGGCAACATGTAGTACATTCTGACAGGCACTTCACTGGCCTGAAATGTGCTAAGTATCTCCTCGAGAGAGACATTTAAAAAGCTGGTACGAATAGGACAAACAGAATTGGAAATGCCCGAAATAAATTAAAATAGGACAAAACATCAAAAAGAGGAGAGTGGGTTGAACTTGTAAATAATGGTGAAAAACTATGCATTTTAAAATGGAAAGACAATAAAGTATTTATTTTTATCGTCATACTTGGGCAGTGAACCTGTGTCAAGTTGCATAAGATTGTCAAATTAGGAGAAAAAAAGATTATTGTAACACAAACAGCAGTTGTTCATGCCTATAATAGCTCAATGGGTGGATCCGATTTATGTGATCGCTATTTGGCCCAATATAGGTGTACTATACGAACAAAGAAATGTGGCCAGTAAGAGTATTTATTCATTTTGTGGATCTGGTTATTTCTAACTGCTGGGTATGGTATGTGCGCTATAATAAAGCAAATCAATTAAAATTATTATACATCATTGACTATCGAATGCAGGTAGCACAAGCCATCATTAAATATTAAGGGAAAATAAAAAATTCATAAGAAAACAAATATATTCAGAGGAAGAAACTCCAAAAAAGCAGAGAAAGTTGGCAATCCATCAATCAGAGAAGTTAGACTTGATAATGTAGGCAATGTGCCAAAATTTATGGATGTTAAAAATCCATCAAAGTGCAGGTTAGCTGGATGTAAATCCAGGACAAGAGTTATGCGTACAAAATGTCAAATGTACCTCTGCATCATGTAAAATAATGTTTCATAAAATGCCACACACAACAAAAATTGTATTAAAAAATTGTTTTTGTGTCTTATTTCCTACAAATATTGTGTTACTTTATAATGATAGTGATATTGCATATACAAAATTTATGTTTTGTAGCAATAAAATGTAGGGGAGAACGGGGCTAGTAGTGACATTTTCGACATTTTTGATATTAGCCGTAAGATTTGAACTGAGTGAAACATTTAGTGTATCATATCATTAGAATAAATCTTGCGCGATATATTTATAAAACTACTATTAACATTATAAACGTTTTCATTACATAAATTGAAATCTGCGTAACCTCGAAATTTGTCACAACTTGCCTCGTAGCGGGGCTAGTACTGACATGCTTGGGGCACATTGGGACACACAAATGACACATACAAATACACTGTAACATATACAAATTATGTAAGAAAGGCAATTAAATGGGGGATATTTTGAATCAAGAATGAGAAATTTATTCATTTATAATGTTTTTAGCACAATAAAATCACTTTCATGTTTTTAATAACACTGTAAATCAAATGAAAATAAAATAGTTAACTTATTAATGCTTGCAAACTCCTAGTCGTTTAAAAAGTTACTTTTAGAGCCACTTAACAAAAATAAATAAAAAATAAACCGTGTTAATTAGGAAAGAAATAAAAAGTAGACCAAGACCAAACTTTGGCCATATTGATCTTTAACTCGGTAGCCTACTACAACGTGTAGGCCTATATCCTATAGGCCTACCTATATTTTTAATCGCTCATTGTTATCGCTTGTGTTCAGCGCTTGATTTGCAGTTAATACAAATATAATAAGGTTCATTTTCGATATATTCGACATGAGGCCATCTTTTACATGTCATGCATTGCACCCAGTCTTCTCCTGGTCTAGAAATTTTGTATTGCTTGAAGCAAACAAGACATAAACAATTTTCGTCATCTTCAGAGCTGTCTGATTCTTGCTTAATTTTTTTCAATAACGTAGGTGTAGGTTTTTTATGCATTGTTTGACCTTTCCATGTAATTCCTTTTGTTTGCTTTTTCTTCTAAAATTTGTTTCCGACGTTCTCTTGCTTTTTGTTCTGATCGAATTATCTCTTTTACAAGTATGCTTGTTACAACGGCAGATTTCAAACATTTACGAGAGGAGCCCTTTTGAGGTCCTGCTTTAGGGAGCGGTCTTATTTCTGTAAGACTTACCGCTGATACATTGCTAATGTCAACTGTCATAAAATCATCTAATTCAATGAGATTTCTCACTTCTGAAGACGGTCCTGCAATCTCACCATCATTGACAAAATTTATTGCTGAAATGCTTGGTTTGTTCACAGCTTCATATTTATTACATTGTTTTTCATTTTCCTTCTGGTCTTCAAAGCTCAAATCTCTGAAGGATAACGGTCGATCAGTTACTGAGGAACATAGGAAGTCTTCATGTGTACAAATGTTCCTATTAAATTTCCATATTTCCACTAGAACGAAATCCTGCTTGAATATTTTTGGAGTGGCAGCACTAGCAAAGGCTATTTTGACAATACTTGGTGTGTCGTAGATCGACACAGTGCTTGCAGGATGCAATTTGAACCATCTACATACAGCCTTATTGTAGAATTTTTTTCTTTAGAACAGCCCATATACAGACACATCAAGGGGCTGTAATCGTAGACTCGTGTGAGGTAGAAAGGATAACAAAATCGCTCCGTTGTCCGTGCAATAATCCCAAACATCAATATTTCGATGGGAAGCATGGTTATCAAGCAACACTAAGACTGGGGACTCTTTAGAGCACGTTACATTTTTAACAATATGGTTAATGAAAAGTAAAAAGTCAGGGCTTGTAATCCATCCACTTAGATTTGATGTTCCGAAACAGCCTATGGGACCGTCACGAATAAAATTAGCTTTAAAAAAACTTACGTGGAAATACAAAATTGGTGGGACTGAAGTTCCCAGAGCTTTGATGCCAAAAACCATAGTCACATTTTTTCCCTTTCTGCGGAGGTCATTCCTCCAACTCTTTTTTTACCCTTTTCTGCAATTATTTTTACAGGTTTCTGCACTGTTCCTACTCTTGTTTCATCAATATTCTGCATGTCATTTGAATTAAAATTATTGGCTTCTAATACAGACGCTAAGTTATTGAAAAATAGCTCTACATTGCGTTTATTGAAACTTGTATTTCTACTCTAACTTGTTGCTTCGGGAACTCGAAAGGAAACTGTAGGATGTCGTTGCAAAAACTTCGTCAGCCAATCAGCACTTGCAGTCTTTTTTTAGTAACCAACTTTCAGGAATGCTTATGTCATTTCTAATGGCAAACTCATAGGCTAAATTTCGCAGTTATGCAGGACTTCCATAAAACATATTCCCTGATTGTTTGCGTATTCGCACAATTCCATCTCCTGTTTAGGTGTGAATATCATACGCGGTTTTTTATATCCCATTTCAATATTTCCTTCCAAATTAGTACTCTTTTTTTATTAACATATCTAAGAAGGGACATTCTGTTTACGTGAACAGTTCTTGTGCTTTCCTTAAACTGCACCTTCCGTAAATTCCGGTATATTGCAGCCCTCTCATAATCTACTAAAGTAACTTTAGCTCTTTCAGTACGCCTCTTGTATTTTAGCACCATTTTTCCTGAAATATCAAAACCTGCATTAAAAATTATGCCGGGGCAAGTAGTGACACTGTCACAACGTGCCTCCTAGACTTCGTTACAACTAGCCCCGCGTTACGCCATTTTAAACTTTATTCATTAGTTTCCGACATGTTGTCCTCGTTAGCAAATGAAATACATAGAATAACAGCTCAAAATATAAGTATTCAAATAATGTTAGGGAAGTTTACATACCTCAGTATCCTTAGTGGTAATGACTATTCCAACGTAGGACACAAAATTTACTTTTTCAATAGAAAACACGATAAATATTTTTATCTCGAAAACAACTCAACGCTATACTTCCAAACATACACAGCACACTGAGACAATCAACTTATTCACTCACTTGACGCGACAGTTGCTGCAACCTTTCGACTCAGTCAGGAAGCTCAATGCCACTACTTGCCCCTGGCACAACTAACCCCGGTCTCCCCTACTTATAGAAGTCAAAAAGCACTTCCCAAGACAAAATGTCATATGAAAAAAATATTTAAAAGAAAAATTTTGTTGTTCTAATCTTCTAATAATGTTATTGTACTTATAAAGTGATAAATACTACAGCAATATGTACAAAAAAAATCATTCTTAAGCAATATCTTAACATTTGAAAATTAGTAGGCTTTCAGCTTTGAGACCCGAGGTACATATATGTGTACCTAAACGTTTTAGCCCCCCGCATGATGACACCATCAAAAAGAAGAATTGACATGAGAACTTTGAAGTATTTCATAATATTTATGAGAAAAAAAACGATTTTTAAACAAATTTTATATGGCTGGTAGCGAAGAGGATAGAAGGTATTTTGATTCAACTTTTAACTAACAAAACAAATTTCATGATGAACTGTTTTATTAATGAGTACTTTTTAAATGCACAAATTAAATGTATTTTAAACATAGCTACGAAACCCGAGTAATTTAAACGAGGTACTTACTCATATAAGCAGTGTGCAGCTGTTAATACGTAAAGTCTGCTTATCAAAGTTCCTCCGCAGAGAAATAAATTATTAATCATAAGGTGAACCTACAAAATATATTTATGATAAAGAATACAAGGACAGGGTCACTTAAAATGTATAATCATATACAGTGATTCCTAGAGCTAGTCCAAATCAAAACAAATTTAGTCATCACTTACTTCAATGAACCGCTGTTCATTCGTCGAAAAACAGCAACCAGAAACGTACCCAAGAAATGCATCCAGGGAGGAATCGAACGAGCGCTTCCCTCAACGCTCAGGATGATAGCGCAGTGGACAAGCAAACTGAGAAACGACGGCCCCAAAATTTGATGGCAGAAGATATTTTCCTCTTACTATTTTCGGATTTTTTTCTTCGGAATAGATCCCGGTCCGACGCCAATTGTCCGTTGTGTTGCTCCAGTGCGATGTAAACTTAACTACCTACCTTCCTCACACACAGTAGCCAATTTATGCATTGTAGTTCTGAGAGGTCAATGACCGGGTCAAAAAAAAAACGAAATAAATTTTTCACTAGACGAGACCTTTTTTTTTTTATGCTAGAATAGCAACTATCACTTTAAGTGCTACAGTGGACGATACAGTAATTACGCCAAAACCAAGAGAGTGATTCCCGTATCTGTAATGCGTGCAAACATCTAGTTTTGAAGAGGCCGCTTAACATTGAAAAAACGACAAAGTAAACTGGGACAGGAGATGCTACACAGTGCCATAAAGTGACATATATTTTGTAACTATCGTTTTTTCTATAAATGCACAGCTTATTCTGTGAAATAGACAGTAACCAAATATCGTTTCATTAGGAGACTTAGAAGTCGCCAGAGCGTTTAAGATATTTACTTTTAATAACCTTGCACTTTTATGTGTTCTATTTCAGAACATTTCTGCTGTTATAGACTACATAGAATATTTCATAAAAAGCGTGTCTTCATAAATTTCATAACATACCACAAACGGATATCTATTTGGAGGATCCACAGTTTTACCACCTATTATACGTTCACCTTCTAATTTAGTTTCTTCTCCACAGCCTAAAAAATGTAAAGATAAATTTATGAAACATAGTTAATTTACATATTATTAAACTACAGAAGACTTACTGAATTGCGAAATCATTTCCATTTCATTACTTTAAAGCTCTGTAAAGACATTACTTTGACAAGCGTTTTTGTACAACCTTCTACAAAATGGATTCGCCAATTTTATTTTTTTTAATTGATTTTATCGTTTTCATGTTCACCACCAGATTAAGCAAATTAATTTGCGTTAACCTTTAGAAAAGAACGTATTTATAATAATCTTGCTACAAGTAGATTTAAAAACTGTACAATAGGAAATATACACTATGTCACAAAACGTCCTAAAATGGTACGTTTTTTACAAATTCGATCATGAACAATCCGAAAATCAACTTTAAAAATCACAAAAAGTTTTAATTTAAACGTTATAAGCGACTAAAAAACGCATCAAAGTCACGTGACTGAAAACGGGGTGGAGCTTGGTGTGACGTCAGAGTACATGAAATCTCTCGCTACATTCGCCGGCTGCATGTTATTTCAGGTTGCTTTCATTGATTTTACGCTAATTTTATTTTTTAAATAATTGTGTTGAATTAGTCTTTACATTATTATTATTATTATACAGATTTCTTCTTTAAAAAAAAACGACTGTAGAACAAGGCTTTGTAAAAGTAGGCCAGTCGGATAATCTACCTAAATTGCATGGTATATCCATGTTTTCTTTTCTGGGAAACCATCCAAATTTTAAGGGAGTAGAAATTTCAAAGTATAATCTACTTTGAAATTATTTTCCTAATATAAAGCTCTTATTTGATATACTATTCTAATTATTTATATAAAAAATCTATTTCAGAATGAATTGTGTTACTTATTAAGGAAAAGAGAACAACTATTATTATTTTATTTTCTAAAGAACAACTTTTTGATAGTAGCACTACTCTTTAAAAGCAATATAAAAATAAATTTTTTTAATAAATATGCTGTACAAAATATTATATTATCTTACTCTTCGCTTTTACGCCTTTCATTTCTACTCCCATAAAATTTGGATGTTGTAAGGGTATTGTAGGGGTATCAAAATAATGAATTTTGAAAGCTAACTTAAAATAAATTTTCTACGTTAATTTTTTAGCAAAATTATTTTTGTTAGTTAATGAACAATAATTTTTAAAATATATTTAAGCGGTAAAACGTAATGTACTAAAGGATGATCCAAAAATAACATGTGTAGAGAAACTTGTTGCGAGAATTGCAACTGCATTAAATATTGAACACAACATTTGGTAGTCCAACATTTTAAACCATGAAGAAGGTAGTGTGATAATTTGATTGAAATTGCAAGAATTTGAAGCCTTGCAGTTTTATAAAATTATGCAAATTTAAAACAAAATTCGTAATTGTTTAAAAATATTAATTTTAATGTTAAACAAATGAGGTGAAAGCTATGTTGCATCGTACTGCAAGAGAGACAATACTCCCAGTAGTTTTCCCATGTCATTCTCCAACTATAAAATAAAGTAATATATAAAGTAAAAATTTTCACTTGTACTATTTATCAAAATTTGTAAACAATAGTTTTTAAATTTAATTTCTTATTTTTAATAGAAATATTTGTACAATGCTTTTTTTTAATAAATTACATTTATGTTTATTCTAACTTTTCACTTTTAAAATAATTATATTTATATACATTTATGTAATGTAAAAAAATATTAAAGTTTTAAATTTCAAATTAAGAATTATTTTTTAATTGTAAATCTTTATTCTCTAATGACACTTCTTCCATCATACTTATCATTCGGTTTAAAGAAGAAAATGACACAGTTTTACCAAGTGTATGAATAACTGCAAATTAATTATAATGAGTATAATAATTCAATGTTTATTGATGTTAACTCTCTCTCTATTTTTAACCAGTTTTTATTTATAAATATATAGTATTCCTATATTTATTTATTAAATTCTTTTTCATGAAACACAAAATTCTGCCTTATTAGTGACTTGATACAGAAAGAATGTTTTCGTTTAAGCAAAAACACTAGTAGTCATCCACAAGATTAAATCACACAATTCTTATTTAAAAACAATTGAAAATACAAATAATTTTTGGTATTTTAAACTTACCGAAAAATGATCTTCACAGCAATGCAATTAAGAAGTAGAAGACAGCTTTTTGTTTATCTTTTCATTTCTTTTCATAACGCTATAAAATCGTCTACGAACTTGTTCATATTTTGAACAACAAAAAATACTTTTTTGGTGTTTTAATCGTTGAATTAGGACACAAACGGAACAATACAATATTTGTAAATCTTCTTTTTAACTATTTTCGAATCTTCCATTGCTGAATTAATCAAAAATCTGTAAAAATAAGACTACTAAAAAGAAACCCATAGAGACAACACAGTTCAAGGAACGCTCGTTGGGAAAATCGTGTACGATGACGTCACAGGCAAGAATCGTCAGCGACTGCAGTTTTTCGTTGAAAGTGACGTCAGAGCAATTTAAAAAGCGGTTTAAATATAATTAACGTCGTCAGATTTCAGTTTAAGTGACATTTTTCTACGTAGTTTTTCGTGCTCTTACATTTTAAAATGAATTTCAAAAACATGCATATTGTCCATTCCACCTCTTGATATATTCTTTAATGATTTTAATACCATAAGTAATCTACTTTAATTAAGTGTTCTGTTTGATCTCTTGTTCAACTGTTTTTGTGTCTTTTGACGCAGACTACGTTTTACATTTAAAAAAGGGGGAATCACGCTTAATTTTGAACTGTCGCAAAAAAGGGCGTAAGAGCGAAACTTTTAATAACAGAAAAAAATATGATAAAAAATTAACAATATCGCGTTCAAAATATCATTAAACAAAGAATGTTACATATGCTCATTGATCTTGCGTTGACTTCATCGGCTGATGGAATCGCTGCGCAAAGTTGAGTCACGAATATGATCACTTCCGCTCAAATTAATTTAGTCTAGCTCCAGCCTCCTTTGTGTAAGAACGACGTTTGAGGCGTCATTTGTTTCGCCTCTTATTTTATTCTGATTCACCATATGACCTCTGACGTATTCCATGCCTTAAGCCTAGCGGCCGTGTCCCGACGCAGCCCGTTTGTGTTTTCTCTTGCATTGTTTCGATCATATATTTTGTTCTCTGTAATTCGATATTTTTCCGTAGAGATACAGTAATTAAGAACTAAGTAAATAAATACTTTAATTATGAACTTACTGCAGAACTTATTTGGTCTAGACTCTGGAGTTGGTGTTGGAGTAACGCCATCTATAAAAAATAGAAGCAAACAATTTCATTTTAGCTCATTATACAATTAATGCATAATAGTTTCACTGTCATGCATCCACCCATTGTAAGAAAACATCTTCCATGTAACGATGATTAATTTTAAAGGATATTGTAGACCTATAGCTCTATGCAACAAAAAAGACAAAGCAAGTACTTACGTTCGAAATCAGAGTTTTGTTGTCCATGTAGTTGGCTATCGTTACACATGACCTGCAAAATTTTTTCAAAAGCCACTTTTTATTGACTGTTACTAAATAATTTTTTTTCGTTAAAAATAAATCAATAAGTTATGCATTTTTTTGTGCAAGTTTAACACAAAATTTTAAAAATATGGAGCGTGTATAAAATAGGTATGATAAATCTTTTTAGATTTTAATACTCATTTCAATTACTCCGTAGATTTCGATATTAGAAGAAATGAGACACACACACTAAAAAAACAACGGAATATTAATATTCCATTTTACTTACGTATATTCTAATTATTTGAAAGGCATTCAGGATTATAAATTTTAAGGTATTCTTAACTCAAAATACGTTAATCAACTTAATAGTTTTTTTTTTTTTAACTTTCTTTCATTTTGCTTCTGCCTTGGTCAATCATAAAATGAACTAATGAGTTATGGATAAAAATTATATTTTAAAAAACATGTACAATCCAGGAAAAAAATGAACCACCTCATTTATTTCAAGCACTATTCATACCAGAACAAATTCAAAGGGTTCATTTTCAATAAGGAATACCGTCCACTACAATTCTAGTTGAAAAAATACCTAGGGGGACGTCTTTATATCAAATTGGGCACAAAGAAAAACATTTCTAGTAGAAAGACCATGTTTTCATGCCACAGTCAGATTCTGCTTTGTTAAATTAGTTCAAATATGAATTTTTATGACTTTAACTATTATTACATCCTGAGATACTCAATCCTATAGTTATATCAATTTCAGGGATCATCTCGACATAGAAAGTCGCTATTCGTAGATTTAGATTAAAAGGAGTTATTGCAACCCAAATTTAAAATTTGAACAATATTTCAAACGTATTTTTCAGCGATCCAAAAATTATTATAATTTTTCGCAAGTGCAAACGATCCGAGAATAATTATGCAAGGTTTATCAGAAGTTTTTTAAACTTTTGGTTGCCCCATAACATTGCAATAATGATGTAAATTTAATGTACCACTAAAACTAATTATCGATCGTAATGAGCGGAAATTTCGCATGATCGTACTAGAATTCCCTCGGAATCGAATCCTATCAAATTACAACAAGGTTGTAATGTATAACTTTTCAAACATTAATTTAATAATTATTATTCCATACTAAAACCTCTTTTTACAATAAAATTTTACGTATATTTAGTTTGGGTTGTTTAACAGTACCGTGGTAAAAAATATAAGCACTATAGTTATATTATTTAGGAAGATATGCATAAAAGTCTGAGAAACTGGATTTAACATTAGGAGCTCCAATATTTTTACACTCATAACATTTCTAAGTTAAGGGGTTCTAATTGAAAATTATGAAGTTTTTGTGCTCAATTTAATATGAAGACGGCCCCTTATGCAAATTTTATCAATTTGAATCTATAGAAGACGTCAGTTCCTGTCAAGCGCCATCTTTGAATTTTCTCTACTGTTAAAATTGCTCGAATGAAGGAGGTGATTTGTTTTTTATTCAGCGACTGTACATTTAATTATAACCCTATTTCATGAGTGTTGGTAAAATTGTAGCTCTAGAAAACAATTAAAATTGTGAGGAATGCTCGTTTTTCTGTAATAACAATTAACTCTTAATTTGTTAGAATTATTTTTTTACTTTGCCTTTGTATAGAACAAACATCGACAAATACTACTAAAGTTAAAAGACGCTAAGAAAAGAAAACATATCACCCATTGATAGATAATATAAGATAAGAAAATAAACAAAAAAAAAGTTTATATAATTTTATTTTCTTTATTTGAAACACCATTTACTTTTAATACAACCCACAAAATGGTTTAGGTTGACCTGGTCTGACTTAAAAGCTTCATAAGGTTTTTAAAATATCAAACGTCACAGCGGACAAAATATTATAAATAGGAATCCTTAATATCTGAATGCAATGCTATTTTAAATACCTAATTACTGAAAAAAGAAAACTTACATAAACGCAGGCAATTTCGATGACGAACGAAGCAATTAAATGAATGATGCGATACTTTCCCTTCATTCTTTTGGGTATTCAGCCAAGGAAACTCAGTTCAACGGAAAATTTATCACAATCAAGCTAAGGAAATAATGAAATCTTTGCGAATTGCTTCTACTTTAAAGCCTACCGGGAAGCAACATGTGGCTGCATACCAGGCGTTCTGAATTCTTTTGCAACTTCCAACAGCTGTGGTTCTGCTCCGAGTAAACAAGTTTGTTTTGTTCATGTCTCATTGGACATTGATGTTCTCGTACACACAAAGACAATTGTTGCTCTCTTGATATGCCTTGTGTTTCATCTGCAGAAACTGAAAAATATCTTGGTCCTTTATATTTGATTCTCCTGAATACAGTTTTTTGCACTGATTTACTACATAATAAAATAGTTTCCTTTTGAATAGAAGGGGTTGTATACATAGACCAACAACCCGAAATTTGAGTTTGCAAATGACTTCTAAGGGCTTCATCTCCAGAACGAGCTCGATACTGAAAAGCTCTGAAATGGCCATCGTTGTGAATAGGCTCGGTGAGACCGATAGACCCATTTTTGTAGTCACATCTCAAGACGATTTCTTGACAACAACACAAAATAAATGTTTCCGCTATGGCAGTGAGTTTTTTAAGATTTTGTAGGAAGCAATTTTTCAATTTTTTGTACTGATTGCTTGCATCACATTTTGAATTCTTCCTGACATCACAGAAGAAAATCCTTTGGCTAGTTTATGGGGGCCCAGTACCCAAAATCTCAAAAATATGTTAAATATTTTTATTACATTAAAAAATGTTTGATTGAAGATATTTTTGAATAAAATGGCACAAAAATTTTATTTCTGTCTTTTAAAGAGCCTGCGAAATTTTGAATTTAGTAATTTGACATCTGCGCACCTTACGAGCCCATACAGAAATGATTCGTGGTGTTTTTACAATCGCGCCATTTTTAACAAAACTAAGTCAGAATCGCACAAAGTGGGTATGAAAACCCCTTTGGCCTCTACCATCATTGTTAAAATGATGCCAATATTTCATACTGGCTTCAAATTCTTTATTGGAAAGATGTAGCAAAGGGGAAACTCAAAATTGAAACGAATCACTTCATAACATGGTTTGGAGCCGTTGCCCTAAAAACTTAAATGCTTCGAAAGTTCGAGTCCTCATTGCTGCAACCAGAGGCATTATGGACTTCAACAAGGGACTAACGTCTAGTATTAAAGATGTGTCGGAATACTCGTGTCTTGTAACTGGGAAAACTCCTCTAATTCTGTTTAAACTAAAGGACTGCAGACGAATCAGGAAAGCTGCGAGAAAATTAACTATTGCCTGTACAAAACCTACAGAAAAAACGTTCAACTTGCCAATATTAAATTAACGAATCATTAAATGTATGAAGCAAGGCACAATACCTTCCAGGAGGAAATAAAATGAACTTTACGTAAGTAAAAGTGTTTCTTACCAATTTAAAACTTTAACGACGTTTTTCGGAAGGGTTGTAGGTTCTGTCCTCAGCGGAGCCTGCAATTCTGATGGTTGCGAGATCGGCGCTTGGACCTGGCTAAAGACCGTCGTGTACACTAATGGTGGCTGGGTCACGTTAAATAGGTCGTGGTCACAAAGTCCCCCATGTTCCCATACCAAATCAATACCTCTGGGGGTACCTGATCAGGGGGTTATCGGCCTCTGATTGGGATCTAAATTACGATATGTGTGAGTGAATGGATGCGTGAAAGGGACCTTCCTGTAAAACGGATGTGTCATGTATGAATAAGTCCAACCCTCCGGGGCAATGGCACCCCCAATTGGACCATATATGGCCCGCACGACAACAACAACGACGTTTTTCTCAGTGATACTTTTTTCGCAATTTTCTTACTATAAATTGATATAAATGAAAACCTATTAGTCAAAATTGTATCAAATTTTCTGCACATGTTTACCAAATATATATCTTAAATTTGTCTTCGGCAATTATGCATATGTACACTCATTGCCATAAAAATTTGCGCACCAAGAAATAATTGTGGGATCGTAACGAAACTTGGCATGAAGGTACATGTCGTCCAAATATGCAAATGATTAGAAATGCAGCGTGATTGAGCATTGCGTAATGCCACTAGAGGGCAGTGAACTTCGTTCTTCTTGGAGTATAAAACAGTTAAGCAGAGCTTGCTTGAGTGTACTTAATCTTTTGCAAAGAAAACGCTGAGGTAGACATGCCGTTACGCCGCCATCTAAGACAATATGAGCAGCTGTCAGAGTTCAAGAGGGGAAGAATCCTCGGGATGATGGAATCTGGGTGGTCAGCTCGGCGTGTAGATCGTCAAGTAGGCCGTTCTGATTTTACTGTGAGGAGGTGTTGAGACCAGTGGACAAAAGAGACTTCATTTACACGGCGACCAGGCTCAGGACGCCCTCGACAGACCAGTCGTCGAGAAGACCGTAACATCATACGAAACGCTCGCGTAGAGCCAACTACCTCATTGGCCGCTATCCAGACACAGGCAGCACCTTCACTACGGGCCCGTGTCTTTCCGAACCATCGCAAGGCGCCTGGCTGAAGGACATCTGGTATCGCGGCGCCCATTACGTGTGCTACCAATGACACCCAAAAACCGACGCCTCCGTTTGGAGTGGTGTCGCGCACGACGGGATTGGACTGCAACGGAATGGAACCAGGTCGTCTTCAGCGACGAATCTAGATTCAATTTGAACAGTGATGGCAATCGTGTTCGTGTGTGGAGGCCCCGTGGTGAACGCCTCAATCCTGCCTTCGCTTTACAGCGACACACCGCTCCCACAGCTGGTGTGATGGTATGGGGTGTCATTGCTCACGATACACGGTCACCCCTAATATTGATCCATGGCACAATGACAGCCCAGCTGTACGTCCATGACATCCTTCAGCCACATGTGATGCCACTCATGACAGGGCTCCCAGGAGCCATTTTTCAACAAGACAATGCTCGGCCACACACAGCAAGGATGTCACAGGACTGCCTCCGTCACATTACCACCCTTCCCTGGCCTGCTCGATCCCCAGATTTGTCATCAATCGAGCATATCAGGGATCATTTAGGACGGCAAGTTGGACACCCTACGAGTTTGGTCGAACTAGAGGAGCGTTTACAGCAACTGTGGAACGAGATGTCTCAGGACATCATACGGAACTTGTATGCCTCAATGCCCGCTCGTATCGCATCGTGCATTCGCGCTAGAGGGGGTCCAACAGAGTATTACCGTTCATTTGTACCTTTTTCTGCAATAGATGATCCTTTTTCTTTGATTTTCTAATCACTTACTTATATCAAAGTAGTACTTACATGTGTAAAATTTCGTTTCATTTTGACGACTTTTTCTTGGGGCGTAATTTTTATGGCAATGAGTGTATATTGTTTGTACTTCTATGATTTTTCAAGTGTTTTATGTTGTATTTTTTTTTGTACTTTTAACTTTAAAAATTTATTTTAATTTAAAAAAATTCCACGAAGACAATTTTTAATATGTATTGTTATAAGTAATTTAAAACCAAAAACTAAATATAATTTGACACACAAAATTTTAAGATATGCGTATCAATTTTTAACACAGTCAAAATTATGCACTTTTTAAAATTTTAATTAAAAAATACTCTTTTTTTTATGTATAAATATGTTAGTGCAATTGCACAATACAATGTTGATCAACAAAAAAAATTTAAAGACAATTCCTTAAAAATTAAAGATTTTAGAACTTTGGGTACTGGATCCCCTTAACAGCAAACGGTGGTACTCTGATGTTTCATGTTTCTCAAATGTTTCTTTCGCATGCTTCCAATTCGTGTACTATTTCTTGACAAAAGACCCAAGTTGTTGTTGACCACGACCACCAAAGCCACTTTCAAACAGGACACAAACTGCAAAGTCCACCTTTTAAGCAATCTGTGTAAACTAGCAAAATGTATCGCGCCATCCAATGGCATTGAAATGACAATTGTCTATCTGTACTTATAGTAAATTGGTACGTAGAGACCAATACATTTACAAAATTTATTATTAATGAAATAACTTATTTAGGTAAAATAAGAAGTTGTACAAAAGAATCTCCATATGTCCACCAAAAATAAAATTCCACTGGGTAGCAATTGAAAACAAGCTATCTCAACGTAATTCACCATTTAGCTCAACAAATAAACAATACTGAACACAACAGGATATAAAAGAATGAAATAAGTAAAATATGTAACTGAACGGAGATTATTCATCTGTGTGCCCGTAAAAAAGTAAATTCCATTGGGTAGCACTTAAAAACGAGCTCAAGGTGATTCCACATTTAACGTGTAACAAATGAAGAATACAATACACAATGGGATATCCTCCTGAGATCCGAGGAAAACACTGTAAAATACATATACAGGATGATTCATAAGTAAGTATACAATATGGTCATTGGGCTTGTGGCATGCTATAATCGGCGCTTCGTCCAATTCATCGATGAAGATGTTGATAGAAGTAATTTCGCATGTCACCTGACCAGTGGGGTGGTGCACCATCCAATTGGAGAATAAAGTTTTTCGACTTTATTATCCAACTAGCCACTGTGTGGCTAGCCCGGCGTTGCACGTGCCCGTGGTACTTTTCTTGCTTCGCAAACCAACACCACAGTCAACGCCGTAATGTAAGGTGTAAAATTTTCCGCAGATTTCAAATCCGGTGAAGGTATATTCAATTTAAAAATTATTTATTTAAATTTTCAATCTATCTTTAGCCCCCCCCCCCGATTCCGATTTTACAAAAAAAACTTAAAAATCACAATCAATAGGTTTTTCTAATTTCTTGCTCTCATTCGCAAAGATGTGATAGGAAATGTAATCTGGGGGGGGGTTTGTAAGCGAACGTTACGAAAGGCAATTGTGTTTACAGCCTCTAGAAACTGTATACATACAATCTTATAAATCATCCTGTTTTTTTTTCAAGCAGAAATTTTTTCGGAACAAATGTGCATTAAAAACGGTTTTTAAAAACAATTAATAAATTAAAATTTTTTAACTTTACTAGGGAGCACATCCATTTGAATAGCTGTTGAGGTCATTATTACTGTGAAATGATTAGAAATTTACACAAAAGTACCTGAACCAAATTTTTTTTTCAATATAGTGTGTTAATTACTAATAAATTTGCAAAAATTTTCATGATAAGCTTTAAAGCAATTTCTGTCAGCAGGTTATACATAAAAACATTTGGCAAGCTGTGCTACGAAATTTAGTTTTATAACATCCAATGTTTCTGAAGTATGCCGAGTTCTTGATGACAGCAATGTCTGGCATCTGTTTTGTCTCTTTTTGTCGAAAAGGGAGTGATGTCCGTCATAATCAAATTCACTTTCGATCATGTTCGAGATCATCATCTGATGGAACAAAGGCTGTCGTTTTGATGCCATCTGCAATTGTTTTCCCGCAATACTTATTCAAGAGTCCATACACTTCAAAATGTCTTTTTTCAGAAACCCATTGATCTCAGAATCTCTTCTCTATTACAACCATGAATTTGCTGCTGCCAAATACACTCTATAACAAAAAATTCGACGCACCAAGAAGGAATCATCCTATTGCTTTGAAATTTCGTATGCCAAAATGTTTTGACCAAATATGCAAATGATTAAAATTTTGTGTCCAATGAATGAATAGTGCGATCTCCAGCGCATCGGAACTGCGCAACCATCAGATGTATATAAGGTGTTGTTCTTGAACTGTTGTAAAAACTTTCTGCTTCATTGCGATTTTGGATACCTTTTAACGACTGAAAAAAGGCCTCGCCGCAGGATTCGAGCTCATTACGAGCAACTTTCAGAGTTTGAAAGAGGTCGTATCATTGGATTGAAAGAGGCAAGTTGGGCAAATCGGAGAATCGCTCGTCATGTGAGTCGAAGCGATGCGACGATTAGAAGATGCTGGTAAGAGTGGGTGGACAATGGCAGATTTCAGCGTCATGATGGCAGCGGTCGACGTAGGGCCACAACAGATCGCGAGGAAAGAGTGATTGTCAGATCAGCTGTCACAGCGCCTGATTCATCGCTATCAACCATCAGTCGTGCGACCCACACACGAGTGTCCACCATGACCATCCACAGACAGCTGAGAGAGCGAAATCTACGCTCGTACCGACCGTTACGCCACTTGCCACTCACGCCTGCACACTGTCAAGCCAGATTACAGTGGTGCTTGGCTCGATCAGGCTGGAATGATGCTGACTGGGGACGTATAGTCTTTAGCGACGATTCCCGCTTCCAACTGTGTCCTGACGATCATCGAAGACGGGTCTGGAGACGCCCAGGGCAGCGTGCCGATCCTGCTTTCACTATTGCACGCCACACGGGCCCTCCACAAGGAGTTATGGTCTGGAGTGCCATTTCCCTTGATAGCCGGACCCCTTTGGTCGTCATTAGAGGTACACTTACAGCACAGCGGTACGTTGACGACATTCTGAGACCTGTTTTCCTACCGTTCCTTTCGCAGTACCCTGGGCTTATTTTTCAGCAAGACAATGCACGACCACATACGGCACGTGTTGCTATGAACTGTCTTCAAGCTTGTCAAACACTTCCTTGGGCAGCCAGATCAACAGATCTCTCTCCCATCGAGCATGTCTGGGATATGATGGGAAGGCGACTGCATCCGGTAGGGAATGTTGATGACGTAGTCCGACAGTTGGAGCAAATTTGGCAAGAAATACCGCAGGAGACCATCCGGGAGCTTTATCGGTCTATGCCACGCCGTGTGGCTGCTTGCATCCAAGCTAGAGGCGGGTCAACACCTTATTGAGCTCGTTACTGTAACTCTGAAATAAATCGTTCAATTGTTCTGAAATTTTAATCATTTTCTATTTTGTGCATAAGTTTCCTATCCACCAATTTTTGTCACCATCGGACAACTCCTTCTTGGTGCGTCGATTTTTTTTGTTATAGAGTGTATTTCGTATGAATAAGTACTTTTACTGCCCATTTTTGGGGCGTGTCTTTTGCTCTGTAATAACTAATTGTTCAGTCAATCATATCGACCCACCTCTTTCTTACTTAAGTACCAGGAAACTGACTGAAAATTTTTATCTGACAGCCAAATAGCAAATTCGGTTGGGTAGCGCTCAAAACAAGCTATCCCAACGCGTAATTCACCATTTAGCATAGCAATAAATTTCAAAACGGGATATAAAGAAATAAAACGAAGAGCAAATAATAAATGATGAGTCTTTATTTGCCCGTCAAAAAGTGTATTCCGCTGGATAGCATTTAAAAACAAGCTAACTTAACCGAATAAAACAATTAGCGGAACAAATGAGGGAGGTACACAAAACACCGCAATTCAGCATTCTGTTGATTGTACCGTCCTGTAAGAATTAGACGGACAGCTGGTTTAAAATTAAACTATTTATTTACATGAATTAAACATTTACAAGAAAATTTAAAAAGATAATTAAGGGCACAGCCATCGACAACCGAATCCTGCCTGAAGTCAAAGTAACAAATGGCAAAACAGAGACGTCTGTCTCTCGTCGATTCTCGAGTCCGAATCCTCCTAAAATCCACGTTCGCTTCGCTCCACAGAACCGCCGCTGACAACGAGAGGGGGTGAATTCCGAGCCCTCTAGAGATGTTTATGTCCTCTCCAGAACAGAAACACCCCCACACAGATGCGAAAACCGTCTGTCATGCCGACTTGAGTCCCCCACAGCAAAACTTGATCCCAGACATGGGATTAGGGAACCGACGGAAACTCCAGCTGTGTATGGATCAAATGAAACGGTGCGCCGCCGAAGAGCCGCACGTGCAAAGTCTGAAGTTGTTTTTGCATTTCGAAACATTCCAGCGTCCACGTGTTGGGAAAAGGGTCGGCTAGTACCATATGGTACAACCGCCCCCACTACTGAAAAAACTTTTCCCATAGGTGAAAAGTTTTCATCGTACGCATCCACAGACGCACGTATAATCACCCACTGGCAATTCAGAATAACAGATCACTTACCACCACCATATCCTGAAACCGTGACTCAAGAATATGTGTAAGGCAAGTTAAATCCAATCAATTTAAAATTCATATACCGGAGTAACTTTCTACTCCCTTACAGTATGGTCACTCAAGGCTCAAATACCAAATTAAAATAAAAACAAAATAAACACTAAACTTTAAGACTTATACCAAATTCGTTAAAACTAAAACCAAATCACATTAACCACATCACATATAAGAATTTCGTTAAGCGAAACCCAAAATTTCAATACACAATACGAACTATACAAATTCCATTAACAAGACAAAAATACAACAAAGCATATTTCTAAATTCAATATTTTCGCTAAGCGAACCCAGAATAAACAAACCCCATACGAACTATAATAATATTTTCATTAAACAAACCAAAATACACCAAAACATATATAAAATATCAATCTTGTTAAGCGAAAACCAAATTCCTAAGTTTCACTCAACACACGTCATAAGTTGCAATTTTAAGACTACAAATCTTTGACAGTGGTTTAGAATGACAGAGTGAAAACATCCTAAACGCAAAATTAATTTCCGCTCTACACAAAGCATAATTTAAATTTGCACGTAGCTTTCAGCGAAAAGTACTCGAGTGAAGAACATATATACAAGAAATCAATTCCACCATACGCAAAACATAGTTTACAACTTTTAACATTTAAAATCCTCAGCAAAAGATACTGAAATCATTGAATGAATATTTCATAATTACAAGGTTACCAATTTCACTCCGAGCAAACATGATTCACAATTTTAGCACTTAAAATCTGCAGCAAGAATAAAGAAACATTTAAGTGAAATGCCCATAACTACAAAAATCTCCATTTCACTCAACTCAAAACATGATTCGCAATAATATTACACTATACAACACAAATCTTCCTCAATTACATTTTATTTAGCTCTTTGAATTTTCGTGAAAAGCGCGACTCAGACTGTCGGCGTTCAAGCGTTTTTTTCCCGATCGATGGACGATCTCGAAGTTATAGGGATGGAGTGCCAGTGCCCATCGCATTAGTCGGGGGTTTGAACTGGCGTTGGTTCGCAACCAGACCAGTGGGTTGTGGTCAGTGACGACAACGAACCTTTTCCCATCTAGATAATAGTGCAGTTTTTTTATAGCGAAAACAATAGCAGCGCATTCCTTCTCTGAAGTACAGTAAGTGCTCTCGACTTTGGAAAATTTTTTACTCATGTATAAAATTGGGTGTTCTTCCCCCTGAACATTCAACTGCGTGAGTACCACCCCCAACCCAAGATCTGAAGAATCGCACTGTACAATAAACTCGCGTTCAAAATCGGGTGCAAATAACACCGGTTCGCTCGTCAGTTTACCCTTTAATTCCTGGAATGCCTTTTCGCATTCGTTCGTCCAAACAATTTCTCCCTTTCTTACCTTCCCCTTTAGGGCATCGGTTAACGGTGCTGCGACCACGGAATACATAGGGATGTACCTACTATAGTACCCGGCTAAACCCAGGAAAGCCCGAATGTGTGTTTTTGTTTGGGGAGTGGGAAATTCCTGAACACTTCTGACCTTGGCGTCCGCTGGGGATAGGAATCCGCGTCCAACAATGTGTCCCAAGTATTTTACATGGTTCTGCGCGAACCTACATTTTGACGGTTAGATCGTAAGCTTTGCTTTAGATATACGCTGAAGCACGCATTCGAGGTGTTCCAAGTGACGTTCCCATGAGTCGGAAAAAATCGCGATATCATACGAATACGGCACTGCAAACGACTCGCATCCCTTCAGTAACTCTGCCATAAGCCGAGAAAAGAAATATGGAGCGTTCTTCAGCCCAAAACTCATTCGTCGGGGACGAAAGTCCCAAAATTTATACAAAACGCCGCCAATCGTTGGGCCTTAGGGCTCAAGGGTATTTGCCAATATCCCTTCGCAAGGTCTAGAACCGTTATGAATGAGGCGGAGCTAACGAGTTCGATTCGCTCCTCGATGTGCGGTAGGGGGAAAAATTATGTTCGAATAATTTCGTTTAGCCTCCTGTAATCTAACACAGGGCCTGGGGTCTTTCCCCGGGTATTTCTACGAGGATCATGGGCGATGTAAAATCGCTTTCTCCTACCTCGATAATGCTTAAATCCAACATGCGTTGTACTTCTCCTTTCAAAATTTCATTTTGTCTATGAGATGTTCGGTACGGTTTTGCCCTAACAGTTTTATTCCCGATAAGCTCGATATCGTGGACTACTAGGTCCGTTAGTCCAGGGTGATTTTAAAAACTGTTAGCATGCTTGTCTAACAATTTCTGTAATTGCGCTATTTGTCCTGGGTCGAGAAGGTCCGTCAGCCGACTGGACTGAGTAATGTCTTGGAAATCGTAAGCGTTCGGATCTTTTTCCAAGCACGGGAAATCAACTCCGTGATCCGCCAGAGACTCGGCAGCGGTTTCTAACGTCAGCAAGTTTACACATTCCGGTCTTTTATGGTAGGGTTTTAACATGTTTACATGGTAAATTTGCGACCTTTCCCGCTTTCCTGTTAACTCCACGATGTAATTGGTGTCCGATAGCTTGCTCCTAATCGTCCCAGGTCCTACCCATTAGACGGAGAATTTGTTGGGTCGGTTGGTCGCTAAGGTTAGCACTAAATCCCCCATTTTTAAATTCTCGTTTAACCGTGTTTTTGTCATACCAATCCTTCCTCTTAACTTGTGACCCTTCCATTCGGGATATCGCCACTTCCTGACATCGTTTGAGTCGGTTTATCAGAGTAAACACATACTCGGTGACTTCATTATCCTCCTCGTTGGGGCCTAACCATCGTTCATACAGCAGAGTTTCTGGGGTCCTTAAATTCTTCCAGTGCACGAGTTCTGTCGGGGCGTAGCCATGGCTCTCATGCACTACCATGCGAAGCGCCAACAGTGCCAGAGGGAGGTGTTTTTCCCACTCTGGGCCAGCTTCGAGACATAACGCGCGCAACAATCGTTTAAAGGTCCGATGGAATCTCTCAACTGGGTTCGATTGCGGGTGAGCCACCGAACTGTGCCGGACTTTGATCCCAAAACGTTCGAAGAATTCCGAAGTTAACTCACTGGTAAAAGACGTACCCTGGTCACACTGAATTTCTTGTGGAAAACCCATGCGACCGAAAATGGTCAACAACGCGTCGGTGACGGTGACCGATCGTATGTCCGACACGGGGATGGCTTCCGGATATTTTGAAGACATGCAAATTACGGTAATTAGGTACCGGTTTCCACTCGGCGAGGTTTGAAACGGCCCACAGGCGTCCAGGTTTAATTTCGAATTCTCGAATAATCGGAACCAATTTCATCGGGGCCTTTTTCCTGTCATTTGGCTTTCCCACCCTTTGACAAGGATCACATGTCCGCACATAATCTTCCATCTCCCGAAAACACCCGGGCCAATAAAAATACCGCCCAAGCTTATCCTTTGATTTCGTACCCCCCATGTGCGCCGATGTCCCTTCGTGACACAACGCCAAAACCTTTTGCCTTAACGCCTTTGGCACTACTAATAATTTCTGTGCCAGTCCCATTCGGTCTTCTCGACCTTTTACAAGTATTCCCTTCTCAAATGAATATGGTTTATTCCTCTGATTTCGTTTTGGGTCGGACGCCATCTCTAACGCCTCTTTCAAACTAGGGCAATTTTCCTGCGCCTTCTTAAATTCCTCTCTCTTTACTTCCAGAAGCTCCAATTCCGTGCCGCTTGCCTCTGCCACGGGAATAACAAGCGGTTCGTCCAACCTCAATTCTGTAGCTGTCTTGTCTATCCCCGACGAGGGCGAAATCGAAACTACTTGGGGGTTTTCCCCCTCCCCCAAAACATTCGCTTCTGACTGCCGTTTCTGTAAACGCGTTTGAACGGCATTAATTTGCTCAGTTTCCGAGAACTCATATCCCGTTAATTCGCGAATCATCTGAGCTGTTCGGTTACCTAAGATGTATCGTCGCGCATCGGCGGTGTTTGCAAAGACAGCTGCCTTGGTAGTGATTGACCCGAAACCTCCTTCTACTTTCACTTCCGCTAAGGGTAACGAAATTTGATAGGAGTCTAGCGGTTGCTGAATCCACACGGTCTCTCCCGTGTAGGATTTGGGGTCCACGTAATTCCGGTGTACTAAATCCAAGGTCGAACCCGAATCTCGAAGGATGTTTATTTCTTTAGCGTTTACAGAACCCTTATGTACATACGGCATCAATAATTCACGTTCGGCTTCCCGTCCGAGTCTATTTACCGATTCAACTGTCACTCTATTCCCCAACCTCGGACAATTTGGCCTTAGGTGGTCGCTCGCGTTGCACTCAAAACACCGCGGCGTGCGTCTCCGGTCAAAAGTGTCGAATTTCCTTCCCTGGGAACTAGGCGGGAAAAAATCGTTCCTCCCTCGAGTGGGGGCAGGTTGGTATTTCCCCTCCCTCACTTTCGCTGGGAAAGGTGTACTTCCTTTGGGTTTTTCGAAAGGCTTTCTTTTGGGTTTCCGAATGTCTTCGTAGGAATCTAGCAGTTCGGTTAATTTGCCGGAGTCTTTAATCTTAGCCCAATCATCGAGGAAATGGTCCCTCACCTTCAACGGGACACGTCTTTTGACTTGGTCCGTTATCATTAAATCTTTTAAAGATTCATAGTCCATAACCTCCAACCCTCGAATCCACTCTTCCAGATAATTTCGGGTTTCGAAAATAAAATCCTTTCAAGTGCTATCGGGTTTTCGGCTATGGTGGAGGAATTTTTGGCGAAAAATTTCGGGACTCAACTTATACCGCTTTAGCAGAAGCTCTTTGACGTGGTCATAGTTTTCTGCTACCTCATCTGGTTCGCGTGCGATGATCTGCACGATATCCAGAGGCAATACCGGTTGTAAGCAAGACACCCAGTCTTTTTTCTCAATGTTAGCCCTCTTAGCCTGGCGCTCAAACATTATCAGGTACAGACTAATGTCGGTCTGGTCTGAATCGAATTTGGGAACCAGTTTTAAAATATCTATTCGTGGTTTTCCTTGGGAACTTAACGAGTCGACGTGATCGCAGGGTTCTCGTCGGGATGCCTCAATCCGTAGTTTTTCAAGCTCAAAGTTATACCGTCTTTCTTGTTCCTTATCCGCTCTCTCTTGTTCCCTATCATCTCTCTCTCTATCCTTTCTTTCTTGTATAACCCTTTCTAACGCCACTTTTGTGCATTCCTCATCGTAGGAATCGTGCGAGAAGATTAAATCCTTAATTTGGGGTGCAAATAATCCCGGAGTAACCGTTATTCCCAAAAATTCCGCTACTTCCTCTAGATCTTGTTTCCTACCTTTGGCCAAGTACGCCATTTCAAAAATTCAAAATTGCCAAAAAACCAAAAAAATTCAATTATTTTGCACAACACCCAATTCAATAATTTTTACGACATACAGTATACAACATACCATACAACATACAATAATTTAGCAATTCTAAGATACACAATACAGATTCAAGATACTTAAGCTAAATCAATTTCCTTTAGAGTGACCACACTAATTGAGATTAACAAAATTTTAGCTATTTCACAATTCTTGAAACTTAGTCACAGTGACAAAATAGGGAAATTGCACTAACCTGTATCTGCTGACTTTGGATCACTTGGCACCACTGTCCACAGGCTGGACCACAGGTGGAAACGCTGCACTGCACTATCTTCGGCTAAAAAGCCCACAAACACACTCTTCGGCTGAAAGCCCACTGATGTAGGTCGTCTCGACCTCTTCCACAACGCGCACAAATAGCACTGCGCCAGTGACGAAAAAAACGGTTCGCGATGAACCTATATTAAACGGTCAAGATGACCTCTGGACAAACCGATGGGAACTTTTTCCCAAAAATAACCGATCAAGATGATCTCTGGACGAACCAATGGGAACTTTTTCTCAATAATAAACGGTCAAGATGAGCTCGGGACGAACCGGTGGGGAATCTATTCCCCTGATGAACTGGACTTGTCGAACTTTCCGTCGATTCCGCTCACGCTCCGTTGAAAAGGACCGGCAACTCGAAACCAAAACCAGAACTTCTTGCGACGACTTTCCGTTTTGGTGATGGATGGGGTCGGTGACTCCGGTACCTCCTTCTCGCTTTCTCTAAGACAAGGGAAACGGTCTCCAGTGAAAATACAAACTTCTGGTTGCGAAGTTCTATCGGGTTTCAGCGAAAATCCAAACTTCTGGTTGCGAAGTTCTATCGGGTTTCAGCGAAAGTGACAATCCGACAGCGGAAATGATAATCCGAACTTCTGGTTACGAAGTTCTATCGGCCTTCTCTTTCAGGCAAAACGGCAGGTTCGATTTACTTGTCGAGGCTGTTTTAATCTAATCAACCCCGCTGCCATCATATTAATAAGCTGTACCGTCATGTAAGAATTAAACGGAAAGCTGGTTTAAAATTAAACTATTTATTTACATAAATTAAACATTTACAAGAAAATTTAAAAAGATAATTAAGGGCACAGCCATCGACAACCGAATCCTGCCTGAAGCCAAAGTAACAAATGGCAAAACAGAGACGTCTGTCTCTCGTCGATTCTCGAGTCCGAATCCTCCTAAAATCCACGTTCGCTTCGCTCCACAGAACCGCCGCTGACAACGAGAGGGGGTGAATTCCGAGCCCTCTAGAGATGTTTATGTCCTCTCCAGAACAGAAACACCCCCACACAGATGCGAAAACCGTCTGTCATGCCGACTTGAGTCCCCCACAGCAAAACTTGATCCCAGACATGGGATTAGGGAACCGACGGAAACTCCAGCTGTGTATGGATCAAATGGAACGCCGGGCCGCCGATGAGCCGCACGTGCAAAGTCTGAAGTTGTTTTTGCATTTCGAAACATTCCAGCGTCCACGTGTTAGGGAAAAGGGTCGGCTAGTACCATATGGTACACGATCGATCCAAATGGCAATTGCAGCTGGCACTTCAGGAGTCCTAGAATCAAACGTTAGATCAGCAAGAAAAATAGTGAAATCAACAAAGAAAATTTTCACGTGCGCATTGCATTTTTGGCTACTTGGACAGTCCTTTCCGTTGAATGGAGTTCTATCGACTTTGAGAAGCTTGTCTGAGCTTGTAGAAAACTAGTGTCAATTTTTCCCTTCAGTAATTGGTAATTTTTTGTTAACGTCGTACTAGAGCAACACAACGGGCTATTGACGACGGTCCGGGATCAGTCCCTTAAGGGAAAGATCCGAGGACAACACCTCGTAATTTTGAACAACGGTCAGATGACGCAGTTTCCCTTCAGTAAACAATATCATTAGGCTTGTTTTCAGCACGTCACCAATAATGCTCAAAACGATAGGTAGTTTCTTAATTATGACCGCACTGGAGTAACCGGATTGGCGATGATCCCCGATTAATCCTAAAGAGTAGTTAGGTATCTATGACTAACCTTGTACTGGAGCAACACAATAATGGGCTATTGACGACTCAATCCCAAAGGGAAAGATGATAGTAAAGAAACGAATTTTGGGTAAAACATGGCCAGAGAAAATATTTTGTTGTATGAAATCTGCATTTCTTACAATTGTAGTTAACTTTTACATTCTACGTTTTCTTTTACATGTCAACGAAACTCTGTAAGCCCCATGTTGTACTTCTGTGGTGCACTAGAGTGCCTATATAATAAGAGTGGCGACATACGGGGAACACTTTCTGATTGGCTAAGAGACCTTTTCTACCGCCCAAGGCGGTCTTTTCCTAGCTCCCGTACACTTAACATGGGAGCTTTTTGTGCGTTGGGAAAAACGTGTGGACATTAAACAAAAAAGAAAATATAGCTTATTCATGTTCCATTTCGTGTTCTAGAATGTTTATTTATTACTATTTTAGTGTTTTGTCAGTATAAAATTGAAGATTTTTTAAGAAAATAGCTTTTTTTTAACAATGTGGTGTTTCCCGCAATCTAAGTTAGTGCGTTGTGTAATCCATCTCATCAATTCCGCATGTAATTGAGCGTTTATATGATTCATTTAATCCGAATGTATCCATAATACAACAATCATATGCTTTTTGTTCTCCTTGAAATGATATATTAATTCGCCCAGCAACCTTCTTTGAGATGATTCTGGTAGAAAAATGACTGCCGCGCATGCGCATTGAGCCAAATTTGGTCCCTTGTCGCCACTCTTATTATGTAGGCAAACTATGGTGCGCGAGGAGTTTGCTTTTGTTCAATTTTTAAAAAAAATTTAGCATTGGTGGATAGGTATTTAATTAACATCAAATAAAAAAACTCGGTGGGCTATTGGCGACAGTCTGGAACAAAACACGAGGGGGGAAATCTGAGACAATGCCACATGATTTAAAACCACAATCAGATGACGAGGCAACATCTGAGCTGTCACCCAACTTTCCAAACTTCCACACCATGCTAATGTGAAATAGCCAAGAGCTTGCTTTAAAATTAAATGTTTATTGAGAGGCTTTTTCTGTACAATTAAATGAACGCAAAGACGCTATTTTTTTTCGCGGTTGAACGTGTTTTCTGTCCATTTCCCCGTACTGTTAATCCAATGTAAAATTCTCATCTTCCAATGGTTCGTTTGTTTACATCAGGGATGCAGAGATCATAGCGCGTGGGTCGCATGAGACTCTCCGTCGATTTGCTATTGACCCGCCTCAACATGTTATTTAAGGATCGTTTTTCTAAATTACGAAAAGCAATACTAATGCTAGAATTTTTAGCACCCAAATCAGTACAACTTGAACTCATCGACATGTATAACGATGAGAACCTGCGAAATAAATTCAATGAAAACTCTTTAAACTTTTATGGTTAAGTCGATAAAAACTATTGAAAATTGTTGCTATACAATACACATTACGGAACGTAGTTATTTAATTAACGTCATACTGGAACAACGCAAAGGGTTCTTGGCGGTAATCTGGGATCAGCCATTTTGAGCCATGGTCAAATGACAAGGTCACACCTGGATTTTAAAATTGGAAAATGACAGTTCCTCGATCAGCACCTATTGGATTTCGTCCCCAAAGTGGAGATAAACACATTTAAAGTAACCTCGAAAAATGTATCCAGCGAGTGCATTTGGCTAAAAGGATGTAAAATTTTCGTCTGCTTGCACTAAAACTCCCTTCTCCATATTAGCTTTCCTCCCTTAGGGAATTGATTGTTAGTGTGGTAGTTTGAAGAGTCGGTTGTCAGCTAGGGCATTGCCTCGTCATCTGACCGTGTTTCAAAAAATTACGTGTGGTCCTCGGATATTTGGGATTGATCTCGGACCGCCGTCAATAGCCCGCTGAGTTGTTCTAGTATCACCTTAATTAAAAATTACCATATTAGCTTTCCAGTAAAAAGTAGGACTGTAGGTAAGTATTTTAATTAACGTCGTACTGGAGCAACGCAACTGGCTATTCACGACGGTATGGGATCTACCCTGAAGGGAAAGATCCGAGGACAACACTACGTAATTTTTAACCACGGTCAGATGACACCAGTCTCCTAACTTCCACACCATGCCAACGTGGTGTCATTTGAGGTCACGACAGATTTAAAGTGCACAAACCCCTTTTGTACACGACGGTTTTTGGCGGGATTCGAACTCCCAAACCTTCAGTCGTTAGTCCGATACTCTTCCAACTTTGCTAAAATGGCCCTCCATTAAAAAGAACTCACAGTGAAGAAATAACTTTTCATTCATAATCATATATCAGTCTATGTATCAAATCTATATAAATAAGAATGGAGTGTTTGTACATTCAATATTTTCGACCCATTTCAAGTTTTCTATCCGTTTTGGACCCTTCTGATGCCGAATCCGCCTTTTTCTCGTTTGATGTCGGTCTGTCCGTATGTTGTGCCCTATACACGTCCACGCGGTTTAAGATATTTTCATGGAAATTTGCATACAGTGAGTACTTATCTTGATTTAGTGAGTGGCTTTGGTTGCGAAAGTCTGTCTGTCCGTCTTTCTGTTCTATGCTCGATTTTGTGTTTGTGTGTTTGTGTAGGCATCACATGAATTGTATTCCAGATATTTGATTGCAATGTATTTTATTTTATACACTATCTATTAGTTTAGTGAATGCAATATTAAACATTTATTTATTGTTATATTTAGATGAGTTTCATGCTAAAACACCTGAGTAAGTATACTTAAATCAACCATAATTTGGCAATTTTGGAAAAATTGGAATGTCTATAGAATATTACGATTACTTCGATTGCTTTACCAGTACTGCTGAAAAAGTAATTATTCTTCAAAAAATTATATTTTTTAATGGAATTTCAGCTCTGATACTTCATTTATTTCTAGTCTTATTTTTGTTCTTAGCGCAATGAAAACGATTTCGGAATATTTGAGACAGACGATATTTTTCAACGAAACGAGAATGAACAAGATCGCGTAAGCAGTGATATTTTCTGTTTCTTTCGCTCTGAATTAATTTCACATTTCTAAATTTTGTGCACTTTTAGTTGTAAATTGTGGCAACTGTGCGAGATCAAGAGATAAAAATGAATCACAAATTAATATCTTTAGAATAATTTTTCCGACATCTTTTATTTTGTTCTATTTCACTGTTTTCTGTTTTAAATATTTATCATTTTAATAAATGTGTTTTCCTTCTCATCACACGCAACAGCACCACAAAGTATTAGACTTAAAAATGTTAAGTAAGTCAGTATAAATTTTCAGTAAATTTTAAGTGTAGTTATGCCATTATTGAAAGAATAATGTCGTTATTTAAAGAATAATGCCGTTATTTAAAGAATATTGTCGTTATTTAATGAATAATGCCGTTATTTAAAGAATAATGCAGTTATTGAAAGAATAATAATGTTTAAAAATCCAAACTAGAACTTTTTCCAACATTAAAAAATTCGTTGTAATAATAACAGGAAAAGATTGCAAAATTTCACAATGTCGCATACCGGAGGCAAGAGTGCCACAAGTAAAAAAATATTGTTTTGTTGACTATGAGTACGAGAACACGCGCCGTAAGTCGTAATTTTAATTAATTGAGTTGATTATGAAAAGAACTTAAGAAAGGGAATTCCAAATCTCCCTCAAAATCGTCTTTTATAGTAGTAACCTTAGTATCACCTTTCGTCATTTTGTAGCTTTGTCATACAGCAATTGTGCGATGTATGTGAAATGTATTACATGAATGGATATGCATGTGTAGGATTTGTGTCCAAAGTAAGTTGTAGAAAATATAAAGATGTCGAAAGGTGTTAAAATAAATTTTTATTCTATAAAAAACGTAAGTCATTATATATTTTGATTATCTCTTCAATCTAGAGTAAACCAATTCAAACCGAGTAAGGTCGGGTATTTTGCTAGTTATATATTTATTTGGCAACATTTTTTCCATGTGTGCTAAGTAACTCTTGTTTGATATAATTTTCATTGAAATCTAGTTTGTCCTTTTTAGTACCTTAAAATAAAACTTTGAAATATTTTCCCTTCACATTGCTGTTGTATTTAGCTCCCATTTTAGTTTCTTGCAAGTGATTATTGAAGCAATGTGATTCATTGTACTAAATTTTCATTATACTCTATTCAAACAGCCCTTTAATGTAAGCAGTTTGAAACCCTTTTGAGTTACTACACACATTGCGTGAAGATTTTTATATTCTCTATGTTATAATTACAAACAAGAGTCTTTTTTTTTGTTATATAGGGGGGCAGCCCCCTGCTTGCTAACGCTCGTCAACCCTCGGAAGATTGCTTTACAATCCTCATTGGTTCGCTCACATTATTGAAGACATGTGTCCTTGCAGAAGGAATAGTTCACAATATACGATATTCCAAAAAAAAAAAATGTTTTTCAAATATAAATTTGTTGCATTGCAGAAAAGTGTTTGGATACTTTCTTCACCTGCTGTATAAGGGATATTTTGTATCCATACTTCCAACTTATTCTTAAAAATGAATCTTTATCATGCTTTCTCTATATATCAGTGCTTATATGAGATAATTACTTTTTGAAATTCGTCCCCAACCAGCTGTTTTCAGTTCAAGATCCAGTGGATACCAAGCATCCAACCTAGGCAAGCATATTGGTCTGTATATATTGGGCTTTCCCGTAGCAGGTACCTTCAATTTCAAAAGAGCTAGATCATTGCTGTACGAAGTGGGTCTGCCATACCCTTTGTGGTGATATAATACTTCCACATCGAATTTCCTGGACTTTGGCTCTCTTTCTGAAATTCGATGCCTGCCCAGAAATACATCAAGAATCTCTGGATACCATTCCATCCTGTGAAAAATGTATACATGTAGGATTTTAATTCTCGAGTACATTAGAATCTGGCAACACACTTAGCTACCCGAATCTGACAGCACTAGTTTTTTTACGTTTCGCGCAGATTTCGAAAGCGTGCAAATATTCTGTTTTTAAAGAAAAGGCAAAATGAAAAGTTCGACGACTATGCAGAGATCGGATTGATGTTGATAGATGATTGATATTCAGAGATTGTATTGATGTTGATAGTTGATTGATGATGATAGTTGTTTTGATGTAGGTAGTTGAATTATGCTCAGAGAGTATTGATGTTGATAGCTAATTGATGTAGCCAACTGTTTTTGTTACGTTAGTAATAAATGTTGTTTTGTATTAACGAGCGATCCAGTCCTCGTTATGGCATTGAGAAGACATAAAACGTTAAACCTAGACAACAGAGCAGGATGGACAGTCCTACATACCAAGTCCTACTACTCGGCCGTCCTGCAATGGTTGTGACCTCGCATGTAAAAGTGGAGCTCTCGCTCAAAACATGACAGAAAAATTAATCCCAATTTCATCTTAAGCAACACATGAATAAACATCATAGGAATATACACTTAAACATAAGGGATAACTGAGAATCATCTAACCGAGAAAAAATAATATATGAACTTCAAAAATTAAACATATAAAATAAATACACATTTTAAAAAATATTGTGAATCATCTCATATATACTTATTGTTCTTAAAATAAAATGTAAATATACTTCAGTTAATGAGACTATTTATACAATTACACTGCTTGACATCTGTATAAAAGACAGTGCAAACGAGCTGTTTATTAATTAAAATTTGAAACAGTAAAGTATTTACAGAAAATCACGATTTAAGGTTTTGAAAGCCGTTCAGATAAATTCCGTCTTGTGGGGCAAGTATCAAGTGAAGAATGTCCGTAAGGCATTTGAGTGAATTTGACCGAGGGTGAGTAGTTGGGGCGGCTCGAAGCTGGGCAAAGTGTCACCCAAGTTGCCGCAGCAATGCGTGTCAAAAATCGTTATTTCACGGTAATAAAGAGCCGCGGAAGGTGGAAATGCTTTGAGAAAGCATGTTGGTGGTCGTGATAGGAGCACCACACCCAGAAATGATGCACATATATCCCTAACAGCAATAAGGAACAAACATCTCACTCCAGAACAGATTTGCTCAGAGCTTGCAACCACTACCGGCACTCGTGTACCTGCCAAAACAATTTCTTGGCGATTAAATCAAGCTCGCTTTTATGCACGGAAGCCTGTTAAGTGCGTTCCGTTACAACTACGCTATCGCCGGGGAAAGTTACGCTGGTGTAAAGAACATATTCGTTGGAATCATCAACAGTGGTCCACAGTCATGTTCTCCGACGAATCCTGATTCATCGTGAATAGGGATTCTGGACACCAACTACTGTGGAGAGAGAGAGGGGTACCCATTTCACAGCACAGAATGCTTGTGACGTTGGTCGTTAAGGCCGAGGGGTCATGGTGTGTGCAGGCATTACGCATAATGGCAGAACACAGCTACACATCTTTGCCGCTGGTGCCTTTACATCGCAGCGGTATAACAAGGAGATTCTCCTGGGTCATGTTCGTTTATTTCAGGGTGCAATGGGTCCTGACTTTCTGTTCATGAGGGACAATGCATGCCCACACAGGACTGTTGATGTCTCTGAGACACTAGAGAGTGAAGATATTGAGTGCATGGAATGGCTTGCGTATTCACCGGACTTAAATTCTATTAAACATACTTGGGATGATCTTTGTAGACTTGTTTCACAAAGGAATCACCCACCCCAAACTGTGCAGGCGCTCAAAATTGCTTTGAGAGAAGAATGGGACAATATCCCCCAAGCACTCCTCGACTGTTTAGTGGAGAGCATGCACTGCAGATAATAAATGTGCATTAGTGTGCAAAGAGGCCTCACTTCTTACTGAGTGACTATATCTGTTATGACTCCGGATCGAAAGAACATTTTTCGAGACTGGAAATTACTCTAAGGAGCAGATTTTTTTCTTTTTATTATCTTGCTTTTCCATGTACCAATATCTGTAACATTTTGCATTATACTTAATGCACAGTAACTTAATTAAATATATATACAAAGTTTTGTTTATTTAATCAATGAATTTAATGTAAAAAAGTAAATAATGTGTAACATTCAATATCATCACTCAGGGAAGATACAAAAGAAAAGAGGGGAGAAATGAAAACACTTATTATTAGCTAAGTATTTCACAAAAATAACACACATAAAAAGAAGAATATTAATATACTCTTTCATATACCAAAAGAAAATTATTAAAGCAACAAAAATATGCAGGAAGGGAAAAAAATAAAGATTAGTTTCTGAAAAGGAAATGGATAAAGTTATTTCGTCCATGGTTTTATTTACTCAGCTACAGTATAGTTGTTCTGCACTAGTACCACATTTCTGGATCATTGGGTTTAATCTTGGTAATACGATAAGGGGCCAAAAAATTTAGGAAAGAACTAGAGTCCTGGAGAATACATACATTTGATTGCTACAAGATCATCAGTTCGATACTTGTTCATCGGTTTTCTTTGCAAATTATAAGTTTTTCTGTTTTGGTCTTGTATTTTGTGAATTTGCTGCTTAGCATGCTTTTGTAGGGCGTCTCTGTTGTTGGTGAATTGTACTTGCAATATCTTTTTGAAGAATTCATTGAATGTTAAGTCAGATGTTTGTTTCATTTTCGTTCCAATCAACAGTTTAAATGGCGTTGTGTTGATACTGCGATGGTAGGCAGAGTTAACAATTCGTTAAATAATGGGAACAAACTTGAACCACTTTCTAGGTTCGCCGACGGAAAGCTTAGGGATGACTGCAATGATCATACGATTTAAGCGTTCCATTCGTCCATTCGCTCTTGGTAATCCAGTAGTAACGTAGGATAAGGTTATGCTTTCTTCTGAGCAGTATTTCACAAAATCGTCAGAAGTAAAAGCAGTACCTCAACCTGTGATGATGTGACTGGGATTTCCAAAAATAGCTTTCTGCTGGTCCAACTTGGAGATTGCTTCATGAGTAGTGGTCGACTTACTGGGACATAACCAGACAAATTTAGTAAAAGAATCTATGACAGCGAAAATGTGCTTAGTTTTTGTTAGATGAGGGCAGTGAAGAGCCAAAACATTATGAACACCTACTCATAACGCGATGCACCTAATTTGGCCTGCAAAACAGCTGCAACTCGTTCTAGCGTTTATGGTCTGTTCTACCACAACTACGGGTCCCAGAGTCGCAAATGAGAACGTCCCCCAAAGCATAATACCGCCACCACCAGCCTGTGTATGACCTGCTCTACAAGAGGGAAGCAACTGTTTACCTGGCAGACGGTGTACCCTGACACGACCATCGGCATAATGAATGAGAAATTGGGATTCATCTGACCAGGCAACTCTCTTCCACTCATCCATGGTCCAGTCTCGATGTTCCTGGGCCCACTGTAGGCATAGTTGACGATGACGCTTGGTCAACAGAGGCACACGAGTGGGACGTCTGCTGCACAGTCCCATATCCAACAGTGTCCGCTAAACTGTGTGTTCCAAAACACTTGCGCTTGGACCTGCATTGTATTGGGCTGTCAGCTAAACCACTGTCTCATGCCGATTTTGCTTTACCAAGCGGGACAGTCTCTGACGTCCTTTTTCTTTCATGACGCATGGACGACCAACACCTTGGCGTCTACTGCTGGTGTCACAGTCATTTATCCACTTTACATAAATACTAACAACGGCAGATCATGAACAACCTACCAGTTGTGCAGTTTCGGTGATACTTGTTCCGAGTCTTCGGGCCATTACAATCTGCCCTCTATAAAATTTGCTTAGATCAGCAGCTTTTCCCATCACTCGCAAAAGTAAGTGCAAGAATGATTACTTACCTTCTCCAGCAGTAATTAAATACCTTTCCCACTTAATCACAGGCCCTCCACGTCATCCAGACGAGTTCATAAAAAAATTTGGAGATGGTCTTAATGTTTTGGCTTGTCAGTGTAAATGTGTGTGTGTTATGTATGCAATGCAGAGTCCTCTTTCTGTAAAGGATGCAAAAGTCCTTTTTTGCCAGTCTTTCTATTACCTAAGAGACCGGTTACACAGTTTTCGATACATTTTTCTATCTTCTACTTCAAGTTCGGAATGTAAAATTCTTGTTTGATTTAGTGTTTCCGCTCGGCTTCTGATGTTTTTCGTGACATATAGTAAACAGGATGAAATTGTTTTTCAGAGACTGATTTTTTCATGAATACTGCACCGAATCCATCTATAGAGGCATCTGTGTGAATTTGAGTCTCAGCGTTTTGAAGATAAATTTCTAAAACAGGAGATTTATATAGAAAATATTTCAATTGGTTAAATGTGTACTGTTAAATTGAAATGGGGTATCTTTTTTCAAAAGATCACTAAGCGGCTCAGCAATAGTTGAAAAGGAGGACAAAAATTTACGAAAATAACTTGTTAAACCTAGATAACGTTGGACATCCTTGGTAGTTTTGGGCTCTGGGAAATGGAGAACTGCACATGTCATGGAAGGGGAAGGGTAGAGTTTACCTGATTCAACGACAAGTCCAAGGAATTTGATTTTTTCTGTAGAAATTGACATTTTTTAAAGTTTATTTCAAGCCCATAATCCCGAGCAGCTTCGAAAACTTGTATCAGTTTTTGGATGCCGTCAGTCTCGTCCTTAGCCATTATGACTAGATCATCCATGGAGGGTATAACAAAGCCTTTGACAATCAAGTGTTGAAAAACACAATGAATCGGTGAAAAACAGATGGGGATTTACACAATTCAAAAGGCATACATATAAATTGGTATTGCCCACTGTCTGTTACAAAAGATGTATAGGGTTTACTTTTGTCGTCAATTGACACATAAAAAAAGGTGTTTTTTAAATCAATGGTACTGAATGCAATGAATGTCTGCCCTGCTGATGAATGTCGCAACAGCTGTCCCGTTTGTTTTGGGGTGCCAGTGATTTGTGGCTGGCGGAATGAGGGATCTGCCGACAAAGGCAGATCTGTGGCAGTACTCGAGGGGAGCGGAGGATTTTTGTTTTTGCGGTGCTCGTTGATGAGGCCGCGGCTGTTGAGCTTTTGCCTGTTTCGCACCACCCATGTCATAGGGATGCAAATCTCTAGTGCACAAAGTGCAAAAAAAATTCTTTGCAAAATAAATGCAAGTTATTTTTGAACTAGGCTGTTCCATTTTGTAGAAGGCACACCACTCGGCCCACTACGTTACAACAGCAACAAGTTCTGGGCTACCAATCTTTCGCCATCCATCCTCTTTAAGAAGAGTTACTTGCATCACTACCTGTGGGTTTAGTTCTCGAATTGTTTGGGCAATCATGACTTTTGTTTCCATATTTGTTGCAAACAAAGCAATGGGGTTCCTTCCTTAGTGTTCACAGTTGCGGGGAATATTATTTTTACCATATAAGTAGCACCTAAGATTACTCTGATTTATTTGTTTTGGTTGAGTGATTTGTTCTTGATAATTTTGTTAAGAGTCCACACGATAATTTGACTGTCGTCTTGACGTTACAGTATGTTCATTAAAATTCTTGGAAATCATGGAATATAAGCATTGCCTTCTCAATAAATATCCAACAATTTTGTTTGATTAAAACAAAAAAATTCGACTCAAAACGCATCAAATTTGGGGAATAAAACTATGTATACTAACATTTCTATTCTGATGCTAGAGGTTTTGCTTGGTCGACTAGATGTACACATGTGACGGTAAAAAAAAAATCGAACAACTCCCTTTTATTTACTCATCCTCAATTGTGAAAGTTAAGTTACGCTTTTGGTTATTTCTGCAACCCCCCGGGGGCATTGTTTCATGTACACGAATACAACAAAAATTCGTTTCCTCCTAAACTTTATTTCACACTTGGTAAAAAAAACTGTATTTTAAAAACTAAAAATGAACTTACAATTCATGAAAATTCAAATGTGTGTGGGTCAGCTTCAGTTCCACCAGCAATCCTTCCTTCGTCACGTTCGTTAGGGATTCCACAATCTGTGCATAATGAAGCAAATGATGGCTTTTCTGAGAAATAACATATTTTTCTTGAAAACAGAATGAAAGATCTGAAAACACAAAAAAAAATTTATAAGATAGAGGTACTTAATTAACATAACATAGAAGCAACACAACGGGGTATTGACGATGATCTTTGCTTGATCCGGAAAGGAAAGGTCCGAGGACAACATCTCGTAACTTTGATCCACTGTCAGATGATGAGGCAAACACCTGAGCTGGCACCTCACTCTCAGAAATTCCTTACCAAGCCAACATGGGGACATTTAAGACCGATTTAACGTGCATCAGCCCAAATGTTCACAGTTTTCTTTGGTTGTATCGAGTTCAGAACTCATAACACTTTCAGTTGATAATCTGCTACTCCTCCAATTGTGCTACCGCGGTCCACACAAAATTGATAAAAGAAAGTAATGAAAGTTGATATCACCAAAATTCACTAATGAATATGCGAATTCAAGAGTAAACTTTCATCAACAGAGAATCAAACAGCATTATTTAAAGATTTAAAATTTAAACGATCAGGTGTTGCCCCGTCATTGACCGTGGTTCAAAATTACGTGGTCCGATCTTTGCCTTAGGGGATTGATCCCAGACAGCCGTCAACAGCCTGTTGTGTTGCTCTAGTATGACACTAATTAAAAATTACCAATTATTATTAAAATTTTAATTTTCAACTTTTTTAATCCTTTATATTGTGAATATTTCTGCAATTATAGTATAAGTTGGACAAAAAAGAGTTTCAGTAAAGTACAGTGTCTTCAGTTATATATATTCATGCGAATTCAAATAATAAATATCCTTAGGTGTGCAGAGAGATAAAATACAGGCAAAAAATACCCTCAACATAAGCAAAAGTTATGCTCCCAATCAGTTTACCATACATATATCTTCATATAGAGGGAACAGGCATTCATTCAGGACAAATAAACATCAGCGCCTTACCCCAAATTTGAACCAGGAATCTTTGAATCCCGAAGCAACATTCATACTTCTCTGTACAACCCTTTCAGTTCCAATCCATTTCAGTTCATAGCAGTTACATATCTGCTATCTCCTAATTCGTATAGACATGTATGCTGTTGAAAATCTGAGCGAGGATTGACGCCTTACGCCACAGAAACAATGTTTTAAACTGATCTAAACAGAGCCCTCTACAATCTCAACTTTTACTTTCGGCCGTTCGACCACTCTTTACAATTTGTTTACAGCTGTAACAGATTGTATTATTATTTTATATTATAATTCCTTTCCACTTCTGTTATGCTATGGAGTGTTTCTCTTTTATGTTGAAATAAACCTTTACATTTTCTTCCTACAAAGCTTTTAATTATTTCTATTTTTCAATATAATTTCAGGCTAATTTAAAGAGCTATGGAAATCAATCATTTACGACAGCATTATTCTAGGATTAAAATGACAAATATAATAGAAAAATCTGCATAAGCTTTTCTGCTACGAAAACGGACACATTGGCCCGGTGTGGAAGTTGGGAGAGTGGGGTGCCCTTGTCATCTGACCATGGTTCAAAATTATGAGGCTTTATCCTTGATTCTTTCCCATCACAATTGATCCCGAACAAATACAATAGCTTGTCGTTTTGCTCCAGTGTGAGGTTAATTACCATACAGACCACACAAAAACTGCAAAAACCTTTTACTAAGATATTCTTGGAACATTTCTTTTCTAAGAGGTAGGCGGACCAAAAATTCGAACTCCTTTACGAAAATTTAACTTGTAACAGTTTTTTGCTGAATCTAGAGTCTAAAATTTGTCAGTAAAAATCCTTTCTACAAAAAGTAATTGGTAATGTTTAATTATAGTCATACTAGAGCAACACAACAGGCTACAAAAAGAAAAATACTAAGTTCAAATAAACTTACAATTTATATACATAAGTTACTGATTGTATCAAATTGAAAGTTTGAATTTTACTAACAAAAACATTCAATTGAACGTACTAAGTTTGTCTTGGCAAACTGGAAACCTTAATACCATCAATTTAGAATCGTAAGGCAGAGCGAAAACTATGTGCGTATTATCAAGAGAATAATTTCCTACTGTTTGTCGGCAAGTTTTTAATGCTCCATTCATTTCAAGGAGGTATTTCGTTCATCCAGATCTGGTCACGTTTTTTTAACAGTGAGATAACTTTGAGACAAACTGTCCTATTATTATAAGTAGAATAAAACAAATTGCCCCTTACCCAGAATTAGTGACAGTTTGAAACAGATTTTGCATCTGAGCAGAACTGGTAACTACAGGCCAGTTTTCGACTCAAATCTAATTCACCCAGAAGGTTGACTCTTCTAATGTCCTTCGACGAGACATCCTGTCAATCTAAATATCATCAATTTTGCTAATGGGATCATTCAATGTGAAAACACCCATTTTGAGGAAAAGTTGTTGCAGCAGTCATGAATTTTTTCAAACTTTTACCATGGATCAACATGATAGTGAAACCCATAGATCTCAATTATGTATTTAAATATTATCCGAGATAAGGAAATTTAAAAATTAGTCCATTTCATAAAATGGTGGCCATCTTGGATTTGCCACACTGTATAAATGACTCTAACCTGAGAACGAATACTTCAAATTTAGTAAATTTTGTGCCAAATAGAAGCCATTTTTTTCAGGAGAGTATATACCAGGCATGAGAATGCAAAATTTCAAAAAGAGGAAAACCAAAATGTGAAATTAAATACACGCGAGTCAGATCTATGCACAGGATTTCTCAACAGTAAAAATTAACATTAGCCCAGAGCTATAATTATTGATTTATCTCTATTATAAAAGGAAGTGTTTGTTTTTCTGTTTTTCGTTATCAGTCCTGACAAATATACGGCACTTCACTTACAATAATGGGATTTGGCACACAGGTAGTCCAAATTTTTTGCAATGTTTGGGTCGCGGCAAAATTTAAAATTAAATCTATTACATTTTTAAATGAATTTAATATGTGCTGTTTTCTTTGGAATAGCAACAACATAAAAAATCGCATGTTCTAATTTTTTTTTCGTTTCTGTTTTCATTCTGTGATATTTTTATCATTCTGTGATATGTGGGTTATAATACTCCTTCTACTAATTTAACTAAATTCAGATTTATAGCAGGATACTGTAAAAACTAATTACTGGTCAACTACTAGATGAATAGTGGTCAATTATTGGATAAGTGGTGGGCAATTTTTGGTTACGAAATCCTTTATGTGAGTAAAATAATTTTTATAACACCTTTTCTATATTTTTAAAACTTATTGTAGATACAAATCCTATACATGTATGTATATCCATCTATGTAATACAGTTCACATACATCCATACCCTGCTAAAGCTACAAACTTAGTAAAAGTGGACATTAAGGTAAATACTACAAAAAACGATTTAGAGGGAGTAGGAATTCTTTTCTTGTAAAATTACTCAATTTAATGAATAAAAATGACGAATCGACGGAAAATACCCTCACTCTCATAGCTTACAATATTTTTTACCTAAGGCACATTCGCATGATTGATACTATGTTATAAAATTTCGCCCTTAAAGAGAAAAGGATGAAAAATTAATTTGATATATATTCATTACAAAGTTGTTTTTTTTTTTCAAAAAATTAATTTTCCTTAAAAATTTCCTTTTGTGTGACACGATATGAACTTGAGTTTTAAGATTGGATGTCTTTGCGCAGGCAGAGCAAAACTGTGACTTGTTAGGGGTTTAAACTCACCTTGCAAGAATCTTTGCCTTCCTTGACACCAGCAGATATTTGTATCATGAATAAGCCCTTTATTTCTTGATATGCAAAACGCATTCAACACTATTGATACATCCGCCTCTTGTAGTCCTTTAGTGCCTTTTTTCGCTATGAAATAGAAAAAAAACTATAGTGTTTGACAAATTTATAAATAAAGGTTAAAATCTTATATTATACAGCAAAAAATATATTTGTCTAAAACGGCAATAACTCTCAAATGATCAGTAGCATCATGACATTAGCACAACTTGATTTGTTTGTAATTTCTAGATAAAGGTATTTTATTTCAGCCCGCTACATCATTTCCTTAGAACTATGGAAGTAAGTTAAGTACACAAGGAGAAAACAATTTTTATTCAAACTTAAGATCCACACGAACCGCCAATAACAGTCACGATTATACCAATTGAAAGAGGAAAGAACGCAAGGGCTAGCGTAGATGACAGCCCAAAAAGCTGTTCAACGAAAAAATGACTCTGCTGAAGAAACATGCGCGATTTAATTTGTCTGAAACAGGAAAATTTCTTGGTTGTAAGAGGATAGTAAAGCTAGTTTTAATTGCATTTTCTGTCGAACAGCAACCCTCCAGTGCGTGTTATGAATTATACCTTGATTAATTACTTTAATGAAGACACAATTGAAGTGTGATACGAGCAAGTGCTGTGTTATGAGATAATAAATAGTACCTTACTATCTCAATAAAACATGCAACCGAAATCATTGAAGAGCCAAGTAATCGAAAGAGGAAAGAACACGTGCAGGTGAGAGAACAAAGCTCAAAAAGCTGTTAGATGACACGACAAAACTGCTGAAGATACAGGTGCAACTTGGTATGCCTGAAACAGCAAAACCTCCAAGATGTATCTGAGTAGTAAACATGGATTAATACATAATACTGAATCCCATTCATAGTTTTTTCTGTGCATTCAAAATTTCAAAAACTAGTTCTTCACTAATTTATTAAGACAGGTTTGGCAAACATGCTAAACCTACTGTCTTAATCAAGTGAACAGGACTGCTCAGCCTAATGAGAACAATATCATTAAGGTATGTTCTGTTGTAGAAATCCAAGTGCAATATAAACTCTGACACCGGAACTGGATCTGGACTGGAATCAGTGTTATGATCTCCTAAAGCTATGCGGACATTTGAAACATCTTCTCAGCAAAAAATATATTTATAAAATAAGGAAGCATTTTTTCTAAGTACAAAAAGTAGATAAAATGTACATCTTTCCTCTTAATTTATATATGTTCGATTTGTCTTCTTAAGTTTGGTGAGGTCGGGATATCGATAAAAGACTTCGAATCTGACATCATATCGACAATTAATGGTTTACAATTTACAATTATTAAGTACAGTTAGTTTAAATACTGAAAGTGTTTAGTCAGCATATACAGTAGCCGTCTCTGCTCTGAAAATAAGTCAAAAATACATACATTTAATGGTGTCTGTGGGAAAAGGTGTCTCCTTAACGATGGCATTCTGAAAGGTCGCTGCTGGTACGGTTACTAAACATATATTCCAATTGTTTTTATTTAGGTAAGGAAGTTAAACAGTAAACCATCTCAGAACTTTTTAAATTGCGAAATCTGTTCTACCGAGTTTGTCAAAAAGGCTAAGTTTGGTTCGATGGTTGTTGCATGCGTTGTAGTTCTTAAATATCTGATACCTAACAACGCTAAATAAAGGTAGTGATCACAAATCCACTGTTTTATAAATTCCCTTACTTTTTTTTCTAGGGTTGTGTGGTATCAGATAATTACACAGCATGTAGCATGTTACATGCTAAGTAACTTCTTGACAAGAGCACGTTGGTGTATTTTAAGAGACCAATAAACCAGAGAAAGAACAAGAAACTAAGCTAAGCAGGTCTTGGAATTTTATTAAAGGCTATAAGCATAGAAATCATACATACGCATTCATAATAACTACAGCGGACATGCGTAATAGTATCCCAATCTGTTAGTCTATTAGCTGTCCTGGTGGTCGTTTCGACAAGGAATCTTGTCATTAGAAGAAAACTGACTATATCTTGATGGACAATTTATCTCATTAGAAAAACTTATCAGATCTAGATTTTGTCATCATCGAAAAGTCAAGTATATCTTGATGGCGAAATATTTTGTCATGAGCTATATTGGCAAGATATTCAAGGACGAGATATCTCGTCGAAACCACTGGGAGGGTTAAAACGGCATACATATGGTCTGGTATCAACAAATTCGTCATTCGACGCATCATTATTTCTCGATCCCCTCTCAATGGTTTTATTGATGACACATCTTGTTAGCAAAACTAACCGATCTTGGAGACGAGATATTTTGTTATTAACAAAATTGGTCAGATGTTCATGTATGAGACATCTTGAAAGAAACCACTTAGACGGTTAAATAAAATTTCAAATATTAAAACATGGCCATCAGTAGATATCAACAATTGAGGAACACAGAGGAAAAATATAGTGAAACAAAAGAGGGCAATTTGATTCAGCTTTTAAGTAACAAAACAAATTCCAGGATGAAATGTTTTATGAATGAGTATTTTTTAAATATTTCAATTAAATGTATTTTAGCCATAGCTATGAAACCCAGAGTAATTTAAAAGAGGTACTTACTTTTCTAAGAAGTGTGCAGCTGTTCGTAAAGTCTGTTTATCAAAACTCCTCTGCATAAAAATGCATTTTTCTTCACCAAGGGCAACCTACAAAATACCTTAATGAGAAAGAATACAAGGACAGAGTCCTTTAAAATGTATATTCCTATTCAGTGAACTCTGGAGCTAGTTCAAATCAAAACAAATTTGGACATCACTTACTTCATTAAAGCGCTCTTCATTCGTTGAAAAAAAGTACCCAAGGAATGCATCCAGAGAGGAATCGAACATGTGTTGCCCTCAAAACTCAGGATGCTAGCGCACTGAACATGGGAACTGAGCCACAACGGCCTAAAACTTTGATGGCAGAAGATATTTTCCCCTTACTATTTTCAGATCTTTCCGTTCATATGGATCCCGTTTTGTCGCAAATTGTCCACTGTGTTGCTCCAGTGTGACGTAAACTCAACTACCAACCTCAGGGTTGCCAGCATAACTATATATATAAAATAGTTGCTTTAGTGAGCTTAAAAACTGAAAATAGTAGTCAAAATAGTATCCTCCAAACGATAATTTAGTTGCTTATCTAACCCATTTAGTACCCGTTATCTTTATATGCTGACTCGGATAAAAAGAATGACATACATATGCAGTATAGAAAATTTTGAAACATAGCTAGACAACGCTAAGTATGAGTTTATAGTTAAGCAAATACAACTTTGATTTCTTAAGCCAGTCTTTAGTTCATTAACTTTAGAAATCAACCATTACAATAAAAAATAAATAAACATTTTTCTGACCTACCTTATAAAATAACTGTTGTGAATAAACAGTACAAATAAAACAGACTTCAATGCTGTCAACTTACATATATTTGGTTTTGTTAACAGTTAGAAGTTTAAGATAAATTAAACATTTTTTGCAACCAGTTATTTAAAAATGGATTTAATGCAAAACCTAGTCGCCCAACAGTTTAAAAAGTTGTCACTTCTTTAAAATAGTCACTTTTGGGCCTGTTTTTGACGAAAAAAGTCGCCATAGTCGCCCAAGATTGAAAAGTCACCTTTTACTCGCCAATGGCAACCCTGTTATATTAACAAAGCTGTTTAAAAAATATCATTAACAGAATTTTCTTACTTTGTTAATTTCTTTGTAAAATGTTAAAATGGACTTCTGTCAAATGGTGCTGACATTCATAAGAATCCCTTTCTCATCAAGTTCATTCACAGAAATATTGAGTAAAACTCAACCATGTATAAAATTTAAAAAAAATACTTGTGGCTTTTTTAAAGTAAAGTTAAGAACACCAACAATGTCGCTTAGATGTTTTTTTAAACAATTAGTACATTAATGATTTTATTCAAATTTGAAGGAAGAGCTAACTACTGATTAATATCTGAATACTAAACTAAAAAATATAACAGATTACAAGTCCAAAAACTGCTACTATAACATATATGGTTATTAACAAATGAGCTATTTTTTAAGTTTATTTTATAGATTAAAGTATCAAATGATAAGTATCATTTAAAGAATAAAAATATGAGAAGTTAAATAAATACAAAAATGTTAACCAACAATTTTTATTTAAATAATACTTAAAACCCAAACATAAGAAACAAATACCCAAACAGGACGAATGTTTTTAACAATGGTGTAAAGTCAATTTTTTGACTAGCTTGTGAAAACATAACTTTCAATATTAACCAATTTATCAAACAATATAAAATAAAAATACTTCAATTAGCATGCAATAAAATAAGCTGTATATCTAAAATATATAAACTTCATTTTTGAAAAACATTTTTCTTCAACAGTCATCTTTATCTTTGGCAAAGTTGTATATTTTCAGAAAAAATAAAAAGTTAAATAAAATTTTTTCGACGTTTTCTGTAGGTCTTTGTCTTGACTCTTGTAGGCATCACTGCATGCTTGTTTCCTTTGATATGCAAGGCATCCAGGTAAATATCATTAATGTGACACTTCTTGAACTCTTGAAAACACCTAATAAAGTACAAAAATTACATTGAGAACAGACTAGTCAGGAAAATGTATACAAGATTTTTTTTTTTTTTTTTTTTTACTTCTTGTTGCATATACAGAACTTAAGTAAAACCATACTTCATAAGTGAAATGCCCAACAATCAACCTCCAAGAAAAGAAATCCTTTATATTAGAAGCATGAAGAAACAATACTACAGTTCAAAATAAACACAGCAAATTGAATTTATAACAGATACCTCATAAACAATTGAAAAATTATTTCGAACTGTTGGGAATGACACTTGTTCTTAAAGAAAGAGTGTTTCTTCAGAAATTGAGTTTAAAGTTTTTGAAACATGTTTTCAGAATAACATAATAAAATTGATAAAATTGTTACCTACTATGAGTTAAAAACCTCCTGAAACATAATTTAGACCTTCTTTTTCAATTTTCTTATCTTCTTTTATTTTTTTGAATCCCTTGTAAGCATTTCCTTCTTAGTTTCTGGAGTAGTGTTGATTGCCGTAAACTTTCTGAAATTCTTAACTTATGTCTATTTAATGTCTTTCATCATTAAATGTCCTGGACTGATGCCCATCCACCTCATAATCTTTATTTCAGGGTTATACTCACTGTTAAAATGAATTACAGCATCAAGCACTGAAAGTTAGAGAGCACAGGCACAAGAAAATTTTGTCTTTGGGCAACGTTTCCAGATCAGTGAATGAAGGCCTTCATTGGCATTTTGCGTTTTGCACTTTTGTTGCATTTCAGGGCATGTCAGCCTTAAATAAATAAGCTTGATATGCTTCAAAAGGTCAAGTGGCAATCCTCCTTTGTAAACATTTAGTTTTCTCCAAACTTTGGCACATTTCTAGGAATACCAACTGCCACTACCCTTTGGGCAGTTGGTGTGGAGTGGATGGCTGTCTCGTGCACTCAGATGGTAAAACGTACTTCAAATGGCATCAGACATCTTTCACTGATCCGGTGATGTTCCGCAGAGCAAGTCCAAAATAATTTTATATCTGTATAAGCTTTCCTTTACCATCCATTCCTTTAACTGTCTTCTTTAATTTTCTCAAGGCCAGTTCAAAACCTTTTCTGAAAGTGCCCAATTCACTCCATTTTTTGTACATATTTTCCACTGTATGGATCCAGCTCGCAAATTGTAAAATAGCTTTTGCTGTCCCCATCACCATAAAAATCCAGATATTCCAGTCTTTTGGTGTTAACCAACCACTGGAAAATTCTTACATTACCGATAGGGCTTTAGAAGAGATTCTTTATAATTTATCAAGCACTTCTGGTCAACTTGCCATGATTGGAATCGTACTGATGTCGTCTTTTTTGTTCCACTTTTGACACCCAATACAGTCCTTCAACAACACTTCCAACATTGAGCACTTATCCTGTGTTGATAGAAATGGCAGTTACTACTCCATTTAACAAGGAGTAGTCTCGCCTGTGCCAAGTTCCATCCACAGCTACTCCACATTCAGAAGTACCCTTTATCTGTCGAAGACAATTAGCAGCCATTCACATGGTTTGATCTGAAAGTGGTTGGACAACAAGCAGCAAAGCTTTCATATGTCTGTTGTAGGGAACAGGGTTTAGTGGAGGAGGCATGTTCATCACTCATGAAATGGCTAGCTTCTCTGTGGCCACAACCAATCTGTTTCATGGCATACACTAAGCATCTGTTTGCTTCATAAAACTGGCCATGTCTTTTAGAAGTTGCACATGAATCACTTACAAAGTCACAATTATGGCATGCAAGGTTTAATTCCACACATCATTCCATTTTCTTAGAAACAATACTCTGTACGTACAATGTCTTTACTATGCAGTTTGGACAGTTTAATAAACAAAATAATAATTTATAAATTATAGGTGTTAATAGATTAATCCAATCAAATTCAATAAAAAAACACTCTCACTATGAGTCTTTAGTCACTCAATCATCAGTTATGTTGCCCAGCTATACCTTCGAAGCAGACTATTTTTCTGGACTATTTTCAGGCTTAAAAGTAGATTCAACTTTAATATGCTGATTTTTTAACAAACTTCCTTTTCTTGGAACGCTTATTTCGAGATAAAGAACCCATTTTGTTTCAAAGAAATTTCACAAATATCATTCAACTGAAGACGAATTACAGCAGTAAATGTGTGAAGAAATAATCAATATATTCTTAAACTACAAAGTTAAAGTTAAATATCGTTGCCAAACACAAATGAAATAAAAATACTTCAAGTAAAAAGTTTTTAAGTAAAACATAAAATTTTAAATAAAATTCTAGAAAATTGGGTTCGTTTCCTTCTGGTTGAAAACCTAATCTAGAATTTTTGGTGGCAATACCTCATGAAAAACTCAATTGTAACTAGAGAAATATTCAGAATATTTAAATTAAATATCTTGGTATCGTTTGAAAGTTAAAAAATTGAAGAATATTTTGAAGCAATTAAAAAAAATTAGACTTTCTGGTTGATTTTCAGGATTTCTAGTATGTACATACACCTTAAGAAATATACCAATTCGTCATGAACTGCCACAAGGAGCACCAAGAGTATGTTTATTCCATTGTCCATTTCACTAAAAATTAGTTTAATTTGGGTTTGATGTCTTGTTGGAACTATTACTACAGATAGTGATTTTAAAAGATATTTTATCGCTCCAGACCTCTTTGGGCTGCTCATCGCCCGATGGCCAAGATGTCAGAATCGAATGTAGGATAAAAAACATGAAAAGTATATGTTATATATATATATATCACTTCAGTAAAAATATACTCACATTGAAGGATTTCAGTATTTTTTTAAAAAGAAACTCAACTGCTTGTTATGTTTCATTCAAAATTATTGAAGAGCCATGAAGAATCTGTTGATTTTTCAAAGGATCAGCTGCAAAAACAATATATATTTGTGGGTTAATAGATATTTTAATACAGAGAAAGAATCGAGATTACATTTAATTGGATTTGAGACAAAATCAGACAAGCTATGGAGCTTAATCTAGTACCTTACAGATCTGTTTAAGGTGTTAAATGCAGTTTCGGATTATCCAAGTTTAGCATTACAGAAAATTACTTTATAATCAGATTACATACACACCTCAGGATTCCCATCCTACTTTTAAAAGGAGTATCCCAACTGCGTCTCATTTACAGGTCCCTGATTCTTACGTTTTCTATTCAGTCAGTTTAAAATATGTAAGCATGTTTCAAGAACATGTTTATATATTTTAACTCTCTCTTGAAAAAATATGTAAGTTTTATAATACATAGAATTGCATAATTTATGGCTTTCTACCTCTAAAAGCCTAAAACAGCTTTGAAGCCAAAAATGACAAGAAATCTAAGATAAAACATTTTTGGAAAATTGTGGCCAGTGTCAATAAGTTAGATTTTACTATTATGAATGATGACAATGTCTAAGCTCCAGCAAAACGAAAAATGTTTTTTATTCTATTTTGTACCAAACCTAAAACCATAAAAAAAGGTGGGTTGAACTACAAAGTACTTTTTCTTACACCTTGATAAAGTATACCATATTTGGAAATATTCCTTATGAAAAGAAGATCAGTGATGGTGTTTAAAGGTATTTCTATTAAGCAATTTTGTATAAAATCGAACATAACCTTCTGCATTTTACTAATTAGAAACGACTTTAAAAATTAAAGTAAAATGAATAGTACCTACACATTTCGAAAGTTCTTAAGTTGGATCAAAAAATTATTTTGCAACAATTAAAAAGGAGCTTGCTTAAAAAAGAGAGAGTACATTATATAATTTCAAATTTTTTTTAAAACTTGAACCATCTTTTAAAGCATTGCTGACAAATGCCAACCAGCCAACTTTGGTGACTATCCTTAACATGATTTTACAAATGGATTACATATAAACACAAGTTTTATTTCAATAAAATCCAATTCACTTCCCACATTTTTAAATCTAGATAAACTATGAACAAACCCAATCTTACCACTTTGAACAGATGCATGACTAATGGAGTGTTTCGTAAGGCTTTTTTTAAAGCAAAATCCTTCACCACATGTATCACAGATATAAGGCTTTTCTGCTGTATGCTTCATACGATGTGCTTCAAGGTCTCTTTTGCACACATAGCTTTTCTCACAGTGATCACAACTAAACGGCCTGTCACCTGTATGGTAACGGCGATGCACCTTCAAGCCTGACATCAGAAAGAAACCTTTCCCACACACATTACAAAAGTGTCGCTTCTCCCCTGTGTGCGTGAAGTAATGCCTTTTGAGATCATATTTTTTGGCAAAGCACCTACCACAAACTTCACAGGAATGCGACTTTAAAACTTGGTTGTCTTCAGACCGTCGTCTAGGCTCGTGTAGATTATCCTGTTTGTGCACCAACATGTGCGTCATCAGATTACTCCTTTGGAAGAAACTCTTACTGCATATATCACAGATATAACCTTTGACCCCTGAATGAATCAGGCGATGCTGGCGAAGGCTATCTTTAAGACGGAAAGCTTTATTGCACACATCACAGAAAAATGGCTGTTCCCCACTGTGGAGACTATAGTGCTCTTGATATTTATATTCTGCTTTAAAAACTTCATTGCAAATATCACATGTAAATAACTTTTGGTTAAGCATGTCACACATATGAGATGTGAAGTCAGCCTCCTTTGTAAAGGTCTTTTTGCAGGCTCGACATATGAAATCTTTAAGAGGTGTATGAGTGTATGAATGTGCTTGGAGATCTTTCTTTAGTCTAAAACGTCGCCCGCAAACATCACAGGAATGGGGTTTCGATTCTTTCACAGGATAGACATGTTTTACTGCAGGAACATGGATAGAGTAATGTTTCATGAGATCTTGTTCCATTTTGAAGCTCATGAAGCAAAGCTCACAGGAAAAAAGATCATATGTTTGTATAACTTCCTTGGAGGAGCAATCAGTTGTATAATTTTCTACATCTTGAGGTTTAGGATCAATATCTTTTTGTTCCAACTCCAGAAGTTCAGTACGCACGTGACTGTCCTTGAATTTAGCTGTCTCTGTACTTTTACTCTCAGGTTGTAAAGTTTCTTCCACTTTAACACAGGTGCGCATACGAATATGTCTTTCTAAGCTCTTACTGTGGCAAAACCGAGTGTTGCACTCACCACAGCTATAAGGTTTTGAACCTGTATGGATATAATAGTGTGTAATAAGCTCTGCTTTCCTAAGGAATGCTTTTGGGCATATATCACAGGCATGTGGTCGTTCGCCACTATGAAAGCGACGACAGTGTACTAATAAAGTTGATCGATTAGTATAGCTCTTTCCACAAGCACTACATTTAAATGCTTTTTCACCAGTATGTATGGGAAAGTGCCTCTGAAGATCATTCTTTTTTCCGAAACCTTTCCCACAAACTTCACAAATATGAGGTTTCTCTCTCATAAGGATCTCTTTTTTCTGTGCCTTCGATTTTGTTTCAGAATGAGTTTTATAATGTTCGTCCAGACTGCTCATCTGGGAAAAATTACTGTCACAAACAGAACAGGTGAAATCAGTTGTGCACTTATTCTTTTTGAAATGTCGCTTAAGGCTGTATTTCCAGATGAATCTAATATTGCACACCTCACAAACGAAAGGCTTTTCGTCTTCATGCTGGGCATGATGAGTTTGTAAGCTACTTTCATCAACAAATGTTTTGTGACAAATATCACAAACAAATGGATGTTTATCTGAAGTGCAACGGTGAACTGTCAAAGCCGATTCACGCATAAAACTAACACCACACAATTTACAGATGAACGGCTTACCAACAATATGAGCTGAATAATGCTTTTGAAGATCAGGTTTTTGGGTGAACTCCTTGTTACATACTTCACAGGAATAGATTGTATCTGCGATTAAAGCGCAGTTTTTATCCTCACTATCAGGAAATTGTTCATTTAAGTTTTTTTCATTGCTTTCCATTACTACGAATCCATTTGTTTTCTCAAAGTCAGTTACTTCTCCGCGCAGATAAATAACCAACATTTCCGGAAACAGCAGAAGTGTTTTATACTTTGCGGCTTAACCCCAAGAAAATTTATTTTTTCAAGAAATTCAAAAGATACTTCTTGTTCTATTCTCTCTATTCACTTCACTTCATATAACAAAAAAGGTTAGGTAAGATAAAAGGTGCGTACGCAGAGACGTCACTGTCATTGCTCGTAATGGTAAGCTAAATTACAAATAATACCAATAGATTGAAGCGCTACCAAGTTTGGAGAAAATAAACATCGCTATAACTGCTCGAGCCTCTTTCCAGATGTATCTTTTCCGATTTTCGACCTTGCGCCATAAAACCCCAATACTGAATCCAATCCAACTTCTATCCTAAAACAACCATATAGGAGATGTAATAGATATATTAGAAGTCTTATATAAGAAGTCTATGAAAACAACTGAAGAAGTTGAAAGGTTGATCCAAGACCGCTTAGTTTTGAACTACAATTAGATCACAAGGTCAATACCTAAAATTCGTCTCGTTTTTGAGAGGCACTTTCTGTCCACCTAAACGTAAGCAGAGGCACAGAGAACGCATGACTTATAGCGCTTCAATGGGGATACCTGTCCCTAAATGTAGGGGATGTTTGACATGTTTTATTCAGAACGGTATTCATTTTCTAATCAGCAGACTTCTTGAAGAGTCATCCAGCTGAATATTATTTGCATCATTTTAATAATATTTTGCAACTGTTCTATCGATTAACAGAAAAGGTTGATAACCGACCTTCACCTATAGCTAGTTGTGTTGCTCCAGTGCGCAGAATGAGTGTGTGCGGCATTAATTAAAAATACTATACCATAAATACTAAATATAAAATACGTTGTTAAAGTTTACCGTCTATAAAAACCGTAGAAAGGTAAATTGCTTTTGTTTAAAAAAAACTCATAACATAGAAACTACTAATGTGAATTATGTTCCATTTTTAACATCGTTTTACAAGAAAGTAAAATTAATTACACCTTTAATTTAAATCCCAATTCAAGGAAGAAAAAATAAAATAGTTTTATTTAGTCTTAAAGACTATTCGCCCAAGTTAATTAATTTAAAACAATCTTTCAGTGTTAGTTTGTGCATTTTTTATTTAATCAAAATCCATCGTTCTTAAATTTAAGAAACCTGTGATATTTAGAATTCTGTGCAATTGTGCTCAATTTATTATATTGCTTTAGTGTATTTTTTTTTTTTTTTTTTTTTTTACATTCCGTTTTTGTGTAGCTAAAATTGACCTTTTTTCTGAATTATAACCGGTTTTATGTCAACATCTATTAAGATGCTAGCAGAAATACCCGGCATTGCTCGGGTTGAATAATACGTTGATTGAAAAATCATTATTAATTTTTTTTCATAAAAGAATATTAGCATCATTTAAGTGTATGGTAAAAAAAAATTTTAATATCCATTTTAACTTCTCCAACGCTTCTACAATTTACTACGGAAAGAAATATACATGCATATTGCATTAGGGTGGTCCAAAAAATGCCGATTTTAACTTTTATTTTATTTTTTTCAGTCTCACCCTCTAAATTTGTTCCTTTACAGTACAAAACAAAGTTGGGAAAGTTTGAATGAAAAAAATAATTTTTTTAAGGTAGCTCAAGGCTATTGAAGTTTTACGATTTCACGTTAATTTGTGTTAATACTGACTTAGTGATACCAAAATGATAGAATTTTAATATTAAATTGATTAATTACATTTTATTTAACATAAAGGCATACATTGACACGTATATCAAGTTAAATAAAAAATTCAATTTGAATATAGTTATTAATTCAATTTGTTAAGTCCCTCTTCCTGCTATCAGGATATGCTTTTCTATGGTCCTCTACAACTTTCATCAAAACCTGAAACTGAGGTTCACTTTGAGTAAGCAGCGTATTCTTTTACCAAAGCAATACCTCTCTCGGCATGATCATTTACTACATTTATAGCCTGCATATATTTCAAGGCATTGCAGTAATCAGGATTAGTGTTCAGTGTCCCAGTGTTCAGGGTCTACATGGAGGAATCCATGTGGTATATTCATTTGTTTGAACAGCTCGAAAGACTGTTTGGTAACAAATTCTTCAAACTTCTTTTCATGAAACGTTTCAAGGGAAATTGTTATTCTTTTCTCAGGACTCATCGTGCTTTTTTGATTTTTTAAGGCTTCAACCACCTTCTTTTTTGTTAAAATGGGTATGTGGCTATCGAAAAGGGACAGTGCAGAAAGATCTTCTGACAAATACCACAGATGTTTAGCAAATTTCTCCGATGTCGCTTTTGAAATAGCTTGATGTATCTTTGAATAGTCTAACAAACTATTCATCAATTGAAAATCATTATAGGGTGAGGTTTCTGCTACTGAAGCAGTCATCCACGCTTTAAAATACACTCTGACTATGAAAACACAGACATCGCGAAGACCATTTTCTTCCATTTCTGTTAGCTTAAATTGGGATTTAAAGATATATATTTTCAAAGAATATATCACCTTAGACATCCAACGAGCATGGTGCATTTTTAAGCTCCTGGATGCTTAAAACAAATTCATCTGGCTGGTGTCCCTCCAAGAAAAATAACAAGTTCGAGAAATTCTCGATAATCATCTCTTGTTATGGTTGATAATTCTTGTCTAGCGGCGAACTTTAAAATATCCTCTCTTACATCTTGCACAAGGGATAAAATATTACCATCTTTCACACCAGCTTCAAATTTGTCACTATTTAGTAATTCACAGAAATCTTTGAAACGTTTGAATAAATGTACTTCTGGACATGAAGAAGTTCCTAAAGAAATATGAAATACTTTTCCAATGACAAGCTCCATTATATGATCACGGCAGGCAAAAGAAAAAAGTTTCCTCCCCAACTCTTTTTTTTTAAGAGCACAAGCACCTTTATACTTTCCACTATTTGCGGATGTTGTATCATAGCTCATTTCAAATACTTTATCAGCAATATTCCATTCTTTCAGAGCTTCGTAAACTGCATGGGCTTGTGCTTCGCCTGTGGCTGAAGGCAGTTTAGCAACCGAGATTAACTGCGAAACCCCATTTCCAGACACTAGAACTGGTAGTCTGTCCGTTTTCTCTTTGGTGGTTAAAGTTAATTCTGGTAACAGTTTTCCATCCCAGTGAACTATCAGGGGAACATTTGTTTGTAGCTGTGCTTTTATTTTATCGGATTTTTCAATTCTATTTCTTATTCTCTGTCGACGAAGTGAACTTCTGCTCAGACTGATATCTCTCATGTCGATGCTAAACTCTTGGCAGTTTCTGCAACAACAAACATAGCTTTTCTATCAGATACTTTTGTCCGATCTAGAGATGCTGTTAATTCTGGCGTTATGATGTTGTAACGTCCTTTTTTAGCTTTTGATGGACCTGGTACTGCTCTTTCATCTTCAAACAATTCTACGGCCTTTTCGGTATCATTTTCATCTTCATCTTCATCTGAGTTAGTTATAAAATCCAATGCTGCTTCCTGCGAATCTTTCATGTTCTGAAATCTTTTCATCATGATGCTGTTTTTTTTTATCAGCAAGCACTTCTTATTGAAAAATGATTCTATCAACACCAATCATTGATCCTAATCTTCCATCTTCTCGCTGAGCTAGCAAGAAATCTCTATCCTGAGCAATTTTTATCATGTCAAATGCATTGGCATGGGCAATATCAAATACATTATCTAATTTTGAAGAGAATGCACTCTCTTTGGTCTTTTGATTAGGTGTTTTACGTCCTTTGTTCTTTTTTAACAATCTCCATTCTTCAAATAATTTCTCTAATTTTTTCTGACAGTGTTGGGGATCCCGAATGGGAATTCTGGCTTTCATCCAAAATTTTGCTATCTCAGCTATTGTGGCCTTAGATGCTTCTCACACTGTAGCTTTCAACTCAATATGGTGATGAAGAAAAAATGTCAAAGACATACCTATTGAAGGCAATTTATTACCACTGAGTTTATTAATAGTATTTCCAAGAAGGTAAACTTCATTTTTAGATCTTGTTTCCATAGTTTCATACAGCTTTTAAGCAAAAAACACTATTTTTCAATAAAAACTAAAAAAGTATATAAAGAAAACGCAGAAAAAAGAAAACAAAGTACTAAACAAAACAAACCTAAATCAGATGGTTACGGTTAAAGGGTTAGCTACAGTTGCAGTTTACTTATTAAAACTAAGTTTAAAAATACTAAATAGCATAATTTAGAAACCAAAAAAATATTTTACAACCACTGCCAACTCAATAAACTCAAAATATTACAAAAAACAATAACCTGTAACTGAAAGTCAGGTACTGCCATCTATGAGAGGTAAGTGGAGTATACCAACTTTATACAACTGAAATTATTTTTAAACAAACTATGCATTTACAAATGGTCTAATTTTTTATATAATATCTATAAACAACTTTTAAATGCACTTAAATTATTTTTATATATTGAGATGAGATATTTTTCTAAGTAAAATAAGTAAAAAACGACAAAATGACCACAAATTATGAAACTTGAGCTTCCTTCAGCTACCTCTAAATATTGTTTGTTAGTGATTAAATTTTTCCATAATTACTTTTAGATATATTGGAACAAACTTGGTGGGTGAGAACGTCAAAATTCAAAACTTCAAAAATTTGGACCACCCTAATATTGCATTAATCCCTATAATCCATTGTGCATTGAATAAGTGCATTGAATATGGGTGCACGTACGTATGCGTACTGTACTTAGATTAGTAAGGTAATCTAATAAATTTCACTAAAAAATATTGCATATTTCTTACTGTAGATTTTACTTTGCGAATTAATTTTTAAAATGTTCTTTAAAGCTTAATTAGTTGTTTATGAGCACTATAATCTGTAGCGGTCAATATAACTTGGAAGCATCTATGAATGCTGAGTATAATCTTTCTTTTCTTAAAGGCTCTACATCAAAACCTGGCAATACCAATTAAAAAAGAATATAAATTCTTGCAAACGAAAGATTGTTGTTCTGCTTTTGATTCTGATGATTTAAAAAAATGCAGTTGAGCAGCAGGTCTGTTGTAGTCAATATGTTCGTTCTTTGCATGCAGTAATAAAAATTATTACTTGGAGATATTGCTTGTTTTCATCTCTTTGTCTTGTAGCTCTAAGAGAGCTACAAAATTGGTGACCCGGAATAACAATATTTTCTGAATCAGGAGAACTAGCAAAAATGGTTGATACTGATCCCGCCCAAAAAGGAAGCATGGAGACAAAAGTTGACAAAACTGATTTGAACCTGGAAACAAATCACGTAAGCATCAAAATTCCTCCATTTTGGGAAGAAAAACCTGAAATTTGGTTTTATCAAGTGGTAGCCCAGTTTTCTATCGCGAATATTGTGACAGAGGAAACGAAATTCAATTACCTGGTTGCACAGATGGAACCTAAAGTGGTTGAAAACATCTGGGACATAATCCGAAGTGGTCGAAGTGACAAGTATTCTGCAGCAAAGGAAAGACTTTTAAATACTTTTCAAGAAAGCGAAGAAAAAAGTATCAAGCGTCTACTTACTGGAATTTCACTAGGTGATGTAAAGCCTAGTCAATTGCTACGTAAAATGAAATCGCTTGGTGGAATGAACATCTCCGAGAAGGTTTTACGCACGTTATGGCTCGAAAAATTACCAGAATCCATTCAGAACATTTTGTTGGTGAGCGTAGAAAGCCTTGATAATTTTTCAGTTATGGCTGATAAAATTTTGGAAATGAATCCGAAAACGGAACCTTTTTCTGCAACTCCCGATAACTCGGAAACAACCAAAATCCTCGAAAACATTTCTTCTTTAGAACAACAAATCTCTGCTCTGAACATTAACAGACAATCTAGAACTGACATTCGTGTTCCAAATATGAGGCGAAATAGAAGTCGATCGAAAAAGCGATTCTACCCAGAAGGCAAATACTGCTATTACCATTTCAAGTTCGGAGCTAATTGTTATCCAAACAAATGCAAAGGTCCTTGCAGTTGGAAGTCGTCGGAAAACATAAGTCAGCAGTAGAAGGAACGGCGAGCTCTGCTGCTGATGATATTCAAGATTGCCGCAATTACCGTTTATTTGTGAGGGACAAGAACACCGGCTTGCGCTTTCTAGTTGATAGTGGAGCGGATGTATCAATCATTCCAGCTTCAGAAAAACATAAAGAATGTAATTCTTTTAAACTTTATGCAGCTAATGGTTCCGAAATTCAAACTTTCGAACATAAAATTTTGACACTCAATTTGGGACTTCGCCGTGATTTCCAGTGGCCTTTCATAATAGCGAAAGTGGATAAAGGAATACTTGGAGCTGACTTCTTAAATAAGTTCAAATTGTTGGTAGATATTAACAAAAAACGCCTTATTGATGGACTAACTAACCTTTTTGTAACTGGTGAAATTTCATCTATAGAGGCAGAAAATAATTTAAGTGTTATGAATCAGTCTTCTAATTTTTCTGATATCATTTCCTTGTACCCAAATTTGATGAAACCTAATCTGTTGATAAATAATACTCCGCACAATGTCAAACATTATATTGCCACTGAAGGTCAGCCAGTATATTCGAGAGCTCGACAGTTAGATGCCAAAAGATTAGAAATTGCGAAACAGGAATTTAAATATATGCTAGACAATAACATAATTCGACCTTCAAAATCACCATGGGCTAGTCCACTGCATTTAGTGCATAAAAGAGATGGTACATTACGGCCGTGTGGTGATTATAGAAGGTTAAATGCACAAACTATTCCTGATCGTTATCCGATACCGAGAATTGAAGATTTCCAGCATATTTTAAAAGGTAAGAAGATTTTCTCATAAATTGATTTATTTAAAGCGTATTTTCAAATACCGATTGCTGAAGAAGATAAGCAAAAAACTGCGATTATTACACCTTTCGGACTTTATGAATTTAATGTTATGAGTTTTGGTTTACGAAACGCGCCTTCCACATTTCAACGCTTTATTAATGAAGTTTTCTGTGGATTGAGTTTCGTATTTCCTTATTTAGATGATATTTTGATAGCCTCTTCAACTATAGATGAACATAAAGATAATTTGAAATTAGTTTTTAATCGCTTGGAAAAATATGGTTTAAGAATAAATATTTCTAAATCAGAGTTAGGAGTTAAGAAATTGGAGTTTTTAGGGTATTTAATTACACCAGAAGGTTCACGCCCACTTCCCGCTAAAGTACAATCAATTTTAGATTATAAATTGCCTGAAACAATTCATGAATTGCGCACTTTTCTCGGCATGATTAACTTTTATCGTCGTTACTTAAAAGACGCTGCTAATACTCAAGCACCACTAAACGATTATTTACGTGGAGCAAGAAAAAAAGACGCGAGAAAAGTTCCGTGGACCGAAGAAACTAAAGAAATGTTTGAAAAATGCAAACAAGATTTAGCGAATGCCGCATTATTAACATTTCCTAATCCTGATTTGCCTTTAGCTTTATTTACAGATGCCTCAGATTTCGCTGTAGGATCTGTTTTGCAGCAGTTTGAAGAAGGAAATTGGAAACCGATCGCATTTTTTTCAAAAAAACTTAACGAAACACAAACACGGTACAGCACATACGATAGGGAACTTTTAGGAATCTACCTCTCAATTAAGCAGTTTAAACATATGTTAGAAGGACAGAATTTTATTATATACACTGATCATAAGCCAATTATATTTGCCTTTAATCAGAAAAACGAAAAGGCTTCGCCTAGACAACTGAGACATCTTCAATATATATCGCAGTATTCAACAGAAATACGCCACATCAGTGGACATGAAAACGTTGTTGCAGACTCGATGTCTAGGATAGAATCCGTAATCGGGTTAGATTATGATGCAATTGCAGATAAACAAATTGACTGTGAAGAGCTTAACAAATTACGCAATAATACTTTATTCGCTTTTAAGCAATATCCACTTCCGTCAGGAAAACTTCTCTGGTGTGATAGCTCAACTTCAACCATTAGACCCTTTTTACCTCTAATATTTAGAAGGATAATGTTTGATAAAATCCATGGTTTAGCCCATCCAGGTATCAAAGCAACAGTGAAACAAATGACATCAAGATTTATTTGGACAAACATTCGGAAAGACGTAAGAAAATGGTCGCAAACATGCATCGGTTGCCAGAAAAACAAAATTACGAGGCACACTAACTCACCATTAGGAACCTACAAAGAATCGGATGAACGATTCAGCACAGTTCATATTGATATCATTGGACCTTACTCACCATCTAATGACTTTGTTTACTGTTTAACTTGCATAGATCGCTTTACTAGTTGGATGGAGGTTATCCCTTTACGTGATATAACCTCCGAAACCGTGGCAAGATCATTTTGCGAAGGTTGGATAATCCGATTTGGAGTACCTTACGAAGTCATCACAGACCGAGGTTTGCAATTTACATCCGAACTTTTTAGAACTTTGGCAGCTATTTGTGGAATGAAACTTAAACATACAACTGCATATCATCCACAGTGTAATGGCAAAATCGAAAGACTTCATAGGACACTGAAAGCAGCTATACGGTCACACAATACTCTTCGATGGACAGAATCTATTCCAACTATACTTTTGGGCCTCAGAGCAGCTATAAAAGAGGATTCTGAACATTCAATCTCACAAATGTGGTTTATGGAAAAACCATAAAACTCCCTGGAAAATTTTTTGATGATCCGGCTATTTCTACGACGCCAGAGACGTTTCTGCACAAATTACAAGAACAGATGCAGTCGTTCAAACCTAAAACTACAAGGCACAGAAATAAATTCAAAGCATTTATACATAAGGATCTCAAAACGTGTTCCCATGTGTTCATCAGAACAGACAGAGTCAAGAAGCCATTTGAGCCTCCATATGAAGGACCCTTCAAAGTGATTCTGAAAACTGTGAAATACTTCCTAGTCTGTATAAAAGGTAAAGAAGAATTAACATTTCTATTGACCGGCTTAAACCTGCTTACATTTTGGCCGCCGATGAAAAGCATCCAGAACCATCAGTACCTGTGCAAGCGGATACACCGGACGTTACCAAAGATAAACCTCTAGAACAAAAATTTTCCCATGTTGGAAGAAAGATTCAACGACCTGTTCGTTTTAGAGACTGAATGTACAAATTATTGTTAACTTTAACTATATATTATTATTTCTTTTATCCATATCATATATTGTTTAACATATATTGTTATATTTCAAGATGTTTTAAAAAGGATATTTGGATTATTGTAAAATAAGATTTTCTTTAGATACTTTAATAATTTGTATATAACTGTAAATTGATCTTATTCCTACTCCTCTCTTCATCGTAACTTAGTTACTGGGAAGGGAGTGATGTAGCGGTCAATATAACTTAGAAGCATCTATGAATGCTGAGTATAATCTTTCTTTTCTTAAAGGCTCTACATCAAAACCTGGCAATACCAATTAAAAAAGAATATAAATTCTTGCAAACGAAAGATTGTTGTTCTGCTTTTGATTCTGATGATTTAAAAAAAGCAGTTGAGCAGCAGTTCTGTTGTAGTCAATATGTTCGTTCTTTGCATGCAGTAATAAAAATTATTACTTGGAGATATTGCTTGTTTTCATCTCTTTGTCTTGTAGCTCTAAGAGAGCTACAAATCTGATATGTGAGTATAATCCTTCCATAATTAAATAGTGTTGTATTGTTCCGCATATATGGTAACCCTGCTTATATGGTCTGATTTTTCTGGACTGGTGAGCTAACCATGTATCAGATACTGACTGTATTTATAAAATATTCACATCATAGGAAGAAATAAAAAGTCAGTTCAAACATAAATTTTAAGATTTAATTTGCTTAAAAAAATTGTTTTTCGATCAACACTGGTAAAGCAATATGAGCTGCGTATAACAATCGTTTTATACTCAATGCTATTTCTATGGCGATTTCAAATTTATTGATTGGAGCCCAAAGGCAAATACTTTAAGTACTTACGAATTTTCCTAACCGTTTTCGACAAGCAAAATTTGTTGCCAATTGTGCGATTAGGGAGACCCAAACCCCAAATTTCGAAAAAAATTCAAAAGTGTTTTTTAGTTTATTAGATCAAACGATGCATCAGATATTCCAGAACAAATGTACAAAATTACAGAGTCGAAGGAAATTGTTAACAGCTGCTTTTTAACTTTTATTTGACCTTCCAACTTTATAAACGACTGCCAACCATTTTATCATCTGCAACTTGAATAGATTTCGATTTCCATGAAAGCCTCCATTTATGCAACATTATATCATAGTGTATCTACCGATGATTATCCCAAACATTTTAAATGCCTTTAAGGTGTAGACTCCTAGTTTGGCGACACCATTAAAGGCAATACATTGAAAAAAATAGCGACAAATTTTGTCGCATGGGTATCACTATAAAAATGGCTCGTTTACAGAAAAAAATAGCTTTAGAAAAAAAAGAGGGTGTTACATACAGTGTGCTGGTTTGTTTTAAAATAGTACTGATCCAATAAAATATTCTATTTCAGTTTTTTAAACAAGAAATGCATAATTTTTCAGTGAATTATCACAAATCACTCAGTTGTCATCAGAGACAAAACTGGCTTTAAAATATATATACGAGTTTACTGTAAAAACTCTTGTTTTGATAAAAGTCTTAATATAATAGAAATTACTAAAAAATTTGTATTTGCAAATGTAAGTTGTTTTTATTAACCTCTGTTGTGTTTTGTACTTTAAATGCAATTATCTCAACATACATTTTTTTGCAATTTTGCCGAAGTTCAAAGTACTAAGGCTTTTTGATACATGCATTTAGAGTTAAACTGTTTATATTTTTTAGATTTTGAATAACCGTTTAACAAATACATGGAGAGCTTTTTTGTATAAATAGTTCAGAAAAATTTATACAAATTAATAAACATAAAAAATAGGAAATGTGTATAGAAATTTAACACATAACGAGTAAAATATTTTTTTTTATAAAAACTCATAAATAAATTTTAAAAAATCTCTCCCTGGGTCTTTTGCATATATTGTAACGATACTGTAAAAGTTTATTTTATATAAAAATATTAAAAATTGACAACGACGCGGGGTTTGTAAAAAGTGTGAATATCGGCTTAAAAAACATATTGAAATCGTATTATAAAATATATTCTCAAATAAACACTATTTTTTTTATTGATTATTGCTTTATAATATGTGCTTAAATATCACTAAAAGAATAGGTAATGTAAAAGGAATAATAAGAAGTTTGGCTTTTTCCTTAAGGGTCTCCCTTAACACCAATAATGGATAAGCGTAGGAGCACATCATACTCGAATGTTTGGTCGACAGTATGTTACGCAATTACATACTTAAAAATTTTCCCGGTGACTGTAAGGTTCGCCATCTCGCATCTTACAAGAAGTGAAACGCCAAGTTGGCAACCCTACATAGAAAACGCCAAGCTGGCAACCTAAGAACAAAGCTTTTTCAATTAAAAGAAACGTCCACAAGATTTCAAGCCGAGGAAGTGCGGCAAAAGCCAATTAAAAAAGTCAGAGCAATAAATAGTTATAGTTACCAAGACAACTAAAAGATAAAATCCATCTTTAGAACAGAGGAGATCAAGTAAAGGTTTTATACAGCGGTGGGAGGAAAGTTACAATTTTGAATGCCTATCCAAATGTAATTGCTACTTTATACTACATGTAACTTACGTGACGATCGATTAAATTTAGTAAAATATACTCCAAATACAGAATTTTGACTCTGTGTCTTTTGAGTTTTTTTTACTAAACTTTCACGACGGAGTTCATCAACAACCATCGGCCTCGGACCACTACTGGCGCAGTCGACAGGATCGTCGAACCCTGGAAACGAAGGTGAGAGCTCATCCTGAGTTTTAATTTTTTTTAATTCATGCAACTCCCACACAATTACGGAGCGAAAGTAGACTTTGTTGAAATCTAATGCTATTCATTTTGTTTAGAACACTTACGTGTTATGTGCACCACAGTGCAAATTTTATTTAGCACACCATGTGTTAATTAGATTAATGGTTAATTGTGAAACAGTTCATCAGAACTAGATACTTTTTGTGTTATTGGGTTAGAGAATAACTATTTCGTTTTGGAAAACGGGGATTTCTGGGAATGCTTGTCGCTAAGGCGTAAAGTTAATATAAATCATAATTTTAGACTATTTAGAGTGAGGTTTCCAACCTTTTTATTTTTTTTATTTCTGCATTCTGTGGCGTAAATTTAATTCCTGAGTTAAATTTGTTTGGGATGGCGTATCTCGCGAAAGCAAGGAAGGAGGATTTGAAGGTGTTGGCAGATGAATTGGGGTTAGATGTGTTGCCGCAACACAAAATCATCGATTTAAAGAACTCAATATTGAACAGCGAAGAATATGAACAGGAGTTTACCGAAAATCTTTTAAACAGTATCATAACAGATCGGAAAAATGCCGAGGAAAGGCGTTTCTTGGCTGAAAGTGAGGAAAAGCGCATAGCTGCTGAGTCTGAAGAAAGACGTTTTGTGATGGAACTCGAGAAACGTTCTGCTTTCGAGTTAGAAAAGCTAAGGCTCGAAATGGAAGGCCGTCACAATACAGAAACATCAAATGAAGGGAATTCGAGCAACTCTAAGCACATCTACGATTTACAAAGAGTGATGCAGAAGTTCGATCCTAAAGAAGGAGACATCAGTCTATATCTGGTTCTTTTCGAGAGGCAGGCAGAACATGCTCACATAAAAAGGGAGGACTGGGTGTCACAGCTTTTGGGTTTATTACCCTATGACATTACTCAGTTAATTGCTAGAGAAGAAGCGGCTGTCGCATATGACTACAGCCACGTGAAAGGGTTATTGCTAAAAAGGTTTAAACTAAGCCCAGAAACCTTCCGATTGAAATTTGTCCAGCTCAAGCGGACTGAAGATAAATCGTGGAAGGATTTTGCCTTTGAATTGACAAATTATTTTGAAGAATGGATTCAAGGTCTTGAGGTTGCGGATTTCGAAACGTTAAAGCATCTGGTAATTACGGATCAATTCAAACGTAAGGTACCTCCGGAAATGCGAGAGCATTTTGTCGATGAGTGGAGCACAATAAAATCTCCTACTACTCTAGCGGAACTCCTTGACAAATACGAAAGTGTTCGAGGGTTCAAGAAGAAATTCCATTCACCTGAAAATATAGTAAATAAGGAAAGAAATTCACATTTTCAAGAAAGAAGACGCTTTCAAGAAAGGAACTTCGATTTTCCTGCTAGATATGGACAGTTTCACGAGAGGAGTACTCATCAACGTAATACGAGTCCGAAAAATGAAGCGGGAAGGAAGAAGAAGATTCAGTGTTATTCTTGCGGATCATTTCAGCATCTTAGAAACGCATGTCCTAAGCTAGGAAGAAGACAAACTTCAGCAGTTGTGAGCAATATTGGAGCCCAAGACGCTACAACATCATGTGCAAGGGAAGACATGGTGGAGCCTCCATCGATGTTGACGGCAAAAGTGACCGTTCCAGTCACAAAGCCTGTAGAATACCAAAGAGGTATTGATGAACTCAAGATAGTGAGTTTAAAAAGCGGTAATAATATCTTCGACGGTATTATCGACTCTGGAGCGCAGATTTCAGTCATCCGGGCTGATCTGATTGAGGATTCTCAAAATGAAGGGGAAGGAAAAATTAAAATTGTATCCGCATTTGGTGAGACAGAAATGGCACCTCTCAAGATAATCCATGTGAAAATCAATGACGGACGACACGGAGAAATCCCAGTGACATGTGCAGTGTCTGAAAAATTAGTAAGCGACATGCTCGTAAGCGTTTCAACGTATGACGCTTTAAACTCGAAGGTGGAACTTTATGGCAATATTATTAGCCAAGAAGGGGTTTCTCGAGTTGGAGAAATTTATTCAGTTTCGTCCTTAAACGAACTTACCTTGACCCGTAGTGACACCGCAAATCACCCTGGGGTTAATGAGAAACGGAACGAGTTCGTGCAATTTCAATTGGAAGATGAAAGTTTAAAGGATATTTGGGAATTAGCAAGAAATAGAAGAAATGCATTCGAAGTGCAAGATGGGTTATTGGTACACTCAGAAAGCGTAGGAGGAGAGAAAATTCAGCAGGTAGTTTTGCCTAAATTTAAAAGGCCCTATGTCCTAAAAATGGCACACGAAATTCCATTGGCCGGTCATTTAGAACAGAAAACCAAACAACGGATAAAGTATTCCTTTTACTGGCCGAATATCAAGATTGATGTCAAGCATTTTTGTGAAAGCTGCAAGGTCTGCCAGCTACGTAGAGGTACCACTTACAATGACAGAATTCCTATCCAACCTATTGTGAGACCTGAAAATCCTTTTGAAGTGTGGAGTGTAGATTGTATTGGTCCCCTAGAGCCACCATCCTCAAGAGGGCACAAGTTTATCGTTTGTGCTGTGGATTTGTGCACGAGATGGGCGGAAGCTATACCAGTCAAGAACATTACTGCGAAAACAACTTGCGACGTCCTGATGAAGATTTTCTCCCAGACGGGGTTTCCTAAAACTATCTGTACCGAACAAGGGACAAATTTCACAGCACAGCTCACCAAGGGCTTCATGCAAGTCATCGGGGTGTCACCAAGATTTTCAACTCCGGGGCATCCAGAAAGCATGGGAGCCGTGGAGAGATGGAACAAAACCCTGAAGGATATGCTCAGTAAGAACATACAAGAAAATGGTCGACAATGGGATATTCATCTCCCTTTATTACTATTCGCATACAGAGAAGTACCTCACAGTACCACGGGAGTATCGCCATTTCAGTTGGTATATGGAAGGTTACCTCCAGGTCCATTAAAATTAATTAAGGAGAGTTGGTTAGGAGAAACCGAAATTCCAACAGGAGCATCTCCTTCTGTTGAAAAATACTTAGAAGACCTTCGTCAAAGGATGAAAACGGCACACGAGATTGCCGCAGGGAATGCCGAAAAGGCACAAGGCTATTACACATCTAAATATAATCTGAGAGCGAGAGAAAAGACTTTCAAGGTTGGTGATAAGGTACTGATCCTTATTCCATCTTCTAGTCACAAACTTCTGAAGAACTGGTCAGGACCTGCAACTATTATCCAGTTAACTCGACCTCATTCTGCGTTGGTCGAGATGGAGGATAAAAGCCGAAAAGAGCTGCATTTCAACAAACTACGACCTTATATAGCCCGAGTTGAACAGGTGGGGTTGATTTTCGAACAAGATCAGGACTTTGGGGAAATCTTTTATGCCCCTACTCGAAATAAGAGTCAATCTGCCGACGATATTAAGGGTCATGTGTTCCAGACTACAGAGGCGTTGTGCGAAGAACAGCGACACCAATTAGTTCAGATCTTGGAAGGGTTTCGAGAAATTTTCAGTGCACGACCTGGCCGAGCCAGAGTTGATGGACATTCAATCAAACTAACTAAAGATTGTGTGCCAAAGAAAATGCATCCCTATCGGGTTCCCATCGCCTTACAAACCGAGGTGGATCGCCAAATCCAAGAGTTACTTGAACAAGGACTGATTGAAGAGAGTGACAGTGAGTGGGCACACCCAGTCGTCTGTGTGGCCAAAAAGGACGGAAGTATAAGACTTTGCGTCGACTTTCGAGTTTTGAACAGTTTTACTGTCCCGGATGCTTATCCAATGCAACAGGCCACCGAGTTACTATTTGAAATTGGTAGTGCTCCTTTCATCAGCGTTCTAGATTTGACAAAGGGTTATTGGCAAATCCCTTTAGAAGAAGAAGCTAAACCATATTCGGCATTTGTGACACATTCTGGTCATTTTCAATGGAACGTTTTACCATTTGGACTTAAAAATGCTGGAAGTACGTTCCAAAAGTCCATAGACAAAGTACTTAAGACACACAGAAAGTACTGCCGTGCGTATATCGACGATCTGGCCATTTTTTCCAGCTCGTGGGAGAATCACTTGCGTCACATCAGAGACGTGCTGAGAACTCTACAGACCGTTGGATTAACAGTCAATCTTAAAAAGTGCGAGTTCGGTAATAAACAAGTGAGGTTCCTGGGACACATTGTAGGTTCCGGAAGACATGCACCAGATCCCCAGAAAATCGAAGCCATGCAGAACTTAGCACGTCCAACTACTAAGAAAGAGTTAAGAGGCATAATTGGTCTGGCAAGCTACTATCGGGAGTACATTCAGGATTTCTCGTCCTTGGTTTTACCCTTGACAAACTTAACAAAGAAAAGGGTGCCCAACAAAATACCTTGGAGTGATGAAGAGGAAGCAAGCTTCCAACAATTGAAGCAAAGGCTGACGGAAATTCCATTCTTATATACTCCAGTGTTAGATCAGCCATACCAGTTGTACACCGATGCTTCTGCAACAGCGATTGGAGCGTGTCTAGCTCAGCAAGACGAAGACGGAAAGGAACGTCCTATCGCCTTTTACAGTAGAAAACTCACCCCATGCCAAACTCGTTGGGCTACTATCGAACGGGAGGCGTATGCTGTTCTAAGTGCGTTGAAAAAATTTGACACTTGGATATTTGGAGCACAAGTCCAAATTGTCTCCGATCATAACCCCCTTACTTATTTGACCCAGGGAATGCCACAGGGTGCAAAACTTGCACGTTGGGCTTTGGCATTGCAAAGATATAACATGAATATATTGTACAGAAAGGGTAGTAAGCATGGCAATGCAGATGCCTTATCGCGCATCAAAATAGATGAACCCTAGTTTTTATTCAGTTCATATAAATATGTATATATTTTTTTTTCTTCTCAAAACTGTAATCTGATTTAGATAATTTTGATAACGTTCTTGTGTCTTGTATTATGTATTTTATGTGGGAGTTCATGAATGTTAGTGTAGATATTTTTTTTGAGCTCTCACGCTTCTCTCGAAGGACTGGATATCGTAATGAAGACCAGCTAATTAATTATGACTTTTAGTTATGATTCTAGATGGCGATTGGCAGCAGCATCATCACTTATGACTTAAGTGATGGATGTGCTTCCCCGGAGGGACATGTAAGGTTCGCCATCTCGCATCTTACAAGAAGTGAAACGCCAAGTTGGCAACCCTACATAGAAAACGCCAAGCTGGCAACCTAAGAACAAAGCTTTTTCAATTAAAAGAAACGTCCACAAGATTTCAAGCCGAGGAAGTGCGGCAAAAGCCAATTAAAAAAGTCAGAGCAATAAATAGTTATAGTTACCAAGACAACTAAAAGATAAAATCCATCTTTAGAACAGAGGAGATCAAGTAAAGGTTTTATACAGCGGTGGGAGGAAAGTTACAATTTTGAATGCCTATCCAAATGTAATTGCTACTTTATACTACATGTAACTTACGTGACGATCGATTAAATTTAGTAAAATATACTCCAAATACAGAATTTTGACTCTGTGTCTTTTGAGTTTTTTTTACTAAACTTTCACGACGGAGTTCATCAACAACCATCGGCCTCGGACCACTACTGTGACCTTTTACTAGTTACAAAAATTTTGTGTATTTTATTGTTTATTTGCTACACTAAAGGGTGAAAAATTGTGTGATTTAGCTCCAATAATGAATAAAATTATTAATTTTATCCATTCATTTGCTACTCTAAATGGTGAATTACGTTGAGTCAACTTGTTTATAAATGCTACCCAATGAAATTTACTCTTTGGCAGGCAAATGAAGATTCTTGTTAAGTTGCTTAATTTACCTAAGTATTTCATTCCTTTATATTCTGTTGTGCATTTTATTGTTCATTTGCTATGTTAAAATTGAACAGTTGTGCGTTTTAGCGCCATTAATGGATAAATGTGGTTAATCGAAGTTTCACTGTACCTTTTTTGTATTAAAGAATACAAAGAGGAATCAGATTATGTTCTCAAATGACTGACATCCGAATTTTTGGCACACATGACAATACTTAGGAGTGTTTTTTCTTACATAAATACATACTTTCATGGAGTGTTTGTAGTCGATAACTTTGCGAAGAAACTGGAACTGACATTTCATTTTCCTCAAACCATCAAAAACATAAAACAGTTGCAAAAATGTATTTTTTTGCCAGCAAAACAGTTCAAAATTTTATTGCGCAGTTAATTTATATACATTTGTATTTTTTTGTTTATGGCAAGATCTGAAACTTCCTTTTAGCGATGTTATTGTATATTTTTTTAATCTAATGCAGGGATTACAGTTAGGGGGTGCAAGATGCTAGAGCTGTGTGGAAATGGAAACACTAGTGTGGATTTGATGGCTAAGTACAGATGCGATTGCTTGTGGATTTCAGCGTGTAAACAGCCTGACTATATTGACCAGATGCATTCATGTTGAGTGTCTTAATGCAACTTGTATCCATTGTTCAGTCAATGGATTACGCACCCATTTGACAGTGCTCTGAAGGCTTTTTTGAACAGTTCTGTGAAAATAAAATGATTGTTTTATTCCGTACTACCCACAGAGGTACTACCCTTCCCAAGTTTCAGATATAAACAGTACTTCATTTCCATTCCGTTTCCAAATTGTATAATTTGTTCAAAAATGAATGATGTACCTGATCTCAGACTAAATACCTGATTAAGTTAATAAAAAAATTTATTATGTACTTTTTCGTTCAAATAATATTTTGGACTATCAACGGATATCAACAATTTTCCTAATCAAAAATGTTTGGAACATTTTTTAGAAGCATTCATATAAAAGAATAAACTAAAATTAAAGAAAAAAGTTCATACATTAGTAAGATTTCATAAATAAAGGTTCTTTTTAAGTTCAGAAGAGATTAAAAAATAGCTTTTTTAAAGTATTTGTGCTAAAAAATATTTGAATATTTAACTTTTAATCAGAAATGCAAATTGCGTTTCGAATAGAATAAAACAGCCTGAAATAGCTCTTGTGGCAACCTAATTCGGTTGTTATGAAAACCTAGTGTACTGGTTATTATGTCCAATTTTGATCTGGATACCAATATCCAGTTTTGACCTCAGGTTCGATCGGAATAAGTGGAGTTCTCAATCGGTATCGGATAAAAATACGGACATGCCTTTATATATGGTGACCACCAGGTTGAAGTAAGGCATCGGGATATGCAGGTTCCTTCTTTTGTGCGTTTGGTTCTTTCCTTCTGGAATCTAGAGATTTCTATTATTGGTGAACGACACAGTAAAGGTAGCCGTATTCTGTTTGGTAACTTCGTTTATTTTTCATTCATTCAATTCGTCGATGGTACATCTTGTAATTGTTGAGTTACCATATTTTTGGAAATAGCTGGCCACACCAAAAAAGCCTCCGTCTCTTCTTCTTCTTCTTTTTTTTTTGCGTTTTCTCTATCGTTCTCCCCCGTCTGACCTTCCCCCAATATTCAGGGTGCTGAACCCTGACCTAGCCAGGGGGTCAATCCTTCTAATGGCCGAGTGACATTGCGCCACTTCAGATATCAACCCCATTGGGTGAAGGGTGAAAGCGCACCCGTTCCATTTTCTCGGAATCGAGGGGTGATGAACTAGGTTTCTCTTCAAGTTCAGGGATTTGTTAGGGGACTGGACATTGAAACAAATAGCTTGCAGGTTGTGTTTCCCTGCTTTTAGGGCAAAACAATATTTCATGTGATTGTCATATCACATAATACCCCATCAATAGACAAAAAAAGAGAAAAAAAAATCTCTAAAGTTCAGAGAACAATATATTGCTTCTCCGAGGAATGCTCAAAACTGATATAGAAGCATTTCCCTGAACCCTCAGTAGTGGCCAGTGAACTATTTCCTCACAGCATGGTAACAATGGTAGACTGATAATGACACGAAAATATAACCAGACAAATAATTATGATGACATGCATTCTGGATGAGCTGCAGGAATTCAATATGTCCAAAGGCATATGCCCATATTTCACCAATATAGGATACAAACCAGCACAAACATTAAAAAAAAAACATTGCACAATCCAACACATGTGATATAAAAGCACCTTGTATTTATAAGTTTAACTACCCCATAGGCTTGAGTAGAGAACGTTTAAATACCCTGTCGCGAGGGATAAATTCTAATATCAATTGGTAGCGGGTTGTTTGCGTCCAACTTTCTCTCTTATCAGCTTAGCCAACACTATAACAACATTATCGAACACAAAAATAACAAAAATAATGCACACCATGTGGAGGATTACACAAAATGCAAAAAAATATAGAAAGAAAAGAAGTACATTATAACATGACTAAATTACAATTATTAGATATATAATACTCAACGTTCACGATACATGATAACACATAATTTGAATACCGACAACAGAGCCGTTATCACCCATCTATGTTCGCGAATGAGTAATTTCTGCCAGCAGAATTACCCCAAAGGTGGCTAATACTGCTCCAATTTGGCGGAGGTCAAAGCATGTTAGAATTATCGCTAGAAGTGAAGAGAGAATGAGAAGCACAAAACGAGAAATCCTAATTGAACAGATGACATCTAAATACTTGGAAGAATGTTATTTAAATTTAAGCAGTTTATATAGTAATTTACATTCAATATCATTTTTAAGTAATAAAATATCACACATGTTTTTCTTCGTAAGAGTGTCAATGTTCACAAATATTCCACATATCATTATAGCGTCCATGAGTTCATTATTACCATCATCGAAGAAAACACAATATTAATTGATGATACGATTACGCAATTGATAACGAGGAGTAGACACCCGAAGATTTTCATCACCAATTGTCAATCAATATAGTCTTTCTTGCTGGCGCTAGACGTAAGCGATCTATATGCACCTTAAAAACAGGGACAGATTCATCGTCCAAGAGTCTAATTCTAAAGTTCACATTATTGTGTTTTGAAATAATGCAATAAGACCCTGTGTATTTAGGTTTAAACATATCTTTCGACCTCAAATAAACAGTATCACCAACATTCTGAATTCTCAGTTTAGCCCTGGAATGCTGCCTGTTGTTTTGTTGGATGCGATTTCTCTCTAATGATGTTTAAGCCTGTTCATATGCGACTTTCAAATCCTGCTGCATTTTTGAAAAGTAATGTCCTTTGTCGAAATGAGTAGGCGTAATATCATTACAAAATGTATCAAAGAAGAGAGAGATTGAGGCCAAAGTGTAAATTATTTGGAGTAAAACTTGTAGTGGCGTGAACAGATCCATTGTATAATGACTGGTGTATATAATTAGAGCATTTTCATAGGTACATCTTTTTCTCTTATTGTGTTAATGGAAGTTTTTAAGGAGGAATTAATTTTCTCCGGTACTCCATTACATTGAGCGTGCCCTGATGAACTATGAATTAATTTCACGCCCAAAATCCGATTAATTAGTTCAAAAACCTCGGACGTAAATTGCGCTTCCAAATCAGTAAGAATTCGAGGCATCCTACCATAATGAGCAATGTAATGTAATAAATGCTTGGTAACCGCCTCAGTGGTGATACTTTTCAAAGGATATAATGCCACATGCTTGGAAAAATTATCTATAAAGGTTAAAACATGTCCAGCATTTCCTAGGGATCCAACTATGTCCATGGACATAAATAATTCAGGACGCTCTACTAGCGACATGTCTTGTAATGGAGCCTTTTTGGCAGTGTAACCTTTGTGTCGAATGCATATGTCACATGAAAAAAACATAATTTCGAGTGTCAGTGTTCATTCCTGTCCAAAAATATTTTCTGCATACCAACTTATATGTCTTTTGAATCCTAGCATGTGAAATATGTCAAATTTTTAAAATTTTGGCCTTTAATGTTTTAGGAACAACAATGTTAGCATGTAAAATGTGTTTATCAGGATAATATACCAACAGCCCTAACAGTGATAGAAAGTAATCTCTTTCCTTAAAATAATTAGCCTGCGATGAATCTTTTATCTGGTTAATAACATTTTTCGTATAATCAACTTCCATTTACTCTCTGATCCATGTGTCATGAGATATTTCTAATGCGGGATCGCTCGCAAGTGTAATGTTGTTAATCTCTTTTGTTTCATTGAAGTCTTGGAAATGTAAAATTAATTGATTATCATTCGTCAGTGGTATGACATTTTCTCTGAGACTCAGATCAGGACTTCGTGACAAGTAATCGGCCACAATATTTAAAGTGCCAGGAATGTGAACAAACTCAAATGTGTATTCACTAATTGCCAACAACCAACGTGTTATGATATCGGCAGGAGAACTAGTTTTCCGGTAATGCATAAAAGGTTTACTATCACTGAGAGTTACGAATTTTCTATTGTAAAGGTATGTTTTGAAGGCAGTAATTCCCTTATAAATTGCAAAGAGTTCAAGCTTAATGGCTGGATAGTTCTTTTCGGAAATTGAAAGCGATTTGCTGAAATATGATACGGGATGTAATATACCATTGTATTCTTGCAATAGAACTGCTGAAATACCCTCTTTACCAGCATCTGTGTTCAAAACTGTTAGGAAAAACCTTCCTTTTCTTTTTAATTTTACTTAGCCAACATATTTTATTCGTACTTTATGCAAATCTTATCACGATTATGCAAATATTGTCACGTGATCTTCCATACTATCATATAAAAGCGGTTGCAATCTGTTGCACCAGTATTCCCGCTTTAATTCCCATTCTTGTTTGATCACGTACCCGCTTACTTGATCTCTTCGATCAAGTTATTAGATTTACTTTTAATGTAACTGTGTCGAATGTAATATTTTAACCTTAAACTTAAATTCAATTATTATTTTCTTTGAATAAATTCTAATTTGGATTTTTAAAGACTTCGTCATTTGTATTTATAGTAATTTACGTTCATATCAGCCTAATAGATGAAAGTTTATTTCAATCCACTGCGTAGTTGCTCTAATTGATCTTAGAAATTCAATCAAAGGTTATGGGCCCAGAGTAACTCACGAAATAATCAATCGCCGGCTAATTTAAAAATAACTTGAGACGGCGGGCCTATTGGTCAACAAGTGTAGAATTAACGAAAAATCCCTTTCCCTTTTTCAACATGGAGGCGTCTGTTGAGAAACTGAATGCCACCAACTACAGCACATGGAAAGAAGACATCAAGGTCTTGCTGATGGAAAAAGGAAGTTGGAGGATTGTAACTGACGAGGAGAAGATCCCTACCAAGGCATCAGCTGGTGACAGCACCGATGATCGTTTATATCAAAAGCTGATGAAGGATTATAATCTCCGGAAAGATCGAGCCTACAGTGCCATTTATTTATCTTCAGAGAAAGAATATCGCTTATTGATAGCTGGAAATGAAGACCCTGTAGCTGCATGGAAGATCCTGGATGAACACTTTAGACCTGATTCAAGAGCTAGAGCGATCGGCCTTACTGACGAATTCTTCTCATGCCATGTATGTCCGGACGAGGACATTGGATTATACGCAGCACGATTAAAGCAGATTTCAGCCCAGCTAGCCGACTGCGGGAAACCCATCCAGGACTGGTATCAGGCGTTCCAACTCATCAGATACCTACCACCAGTGTATGCGGGTATAGTCCAAGCAATATACAGATGGAAGGATGATGACTTTAAAGCTGACAAGGTCCTGAGTGAACTACTGGCTGAAGAAGCTAGGTTGAAGCAAAGTAACAAAGACCAGGAGATGGTTGCATACCAGATAAGAAGCTGTTATTCCAACCAACCTAAGGTCAACTTAAGAAAAACCCCAATTGAAAAACAAGACCAAAAAGAACAGACAAGCAGAGGAAGACAAAGAAAGAACCAGAGAAGACCCCACTCAACTTCCCAAAGGCATCTAACGACAAGTTTAGTCATCGAAGCTAATGCAAGTGGAACTTCAAGAATTACACCTGGGACCTGGGTATTTGACACAGCGGCGACTTCACACTTCTGTTGTGAAAGAAATCTGATGCTCAACTACAAGTTTATCAAAGGCACAGAGGTAGCTGTAGCAATCGGAGGTGTGACTTGCCCCGTGGAAGGAACAGGCGAGGTGAAACTGGAATTCTACGTGAATGGTGAGATTGAAATTATAAAATTAACTAATGTTTTATATTCTCCCAAACTTAAACAAAACTTGATTTCTGGTAGTGTAATAGATAAAGCTGGTCATAATTTTGTCTGTGATCGAAATGTTTTAACTGTTTTTCATAAAGATGGTCGCAAATTGTTTTATGCCAGAAGGCAAGGTGGTTTATACTATGTAAAGCCTAACTATCCTAAAAGTATAGTATCAAATATACCTAAAAAGGATTTAAAACCTAAAGTTAACCTTTCAACCTCTTCATTAAATGATTTAAATATTTGGCATAAAAGATATTGTCACATTAATACTAAGTACATTGTAAATACTAGTAATAGTGAAAGTGTAAAAGGTTTACCCAAATTTAAGAATGATAATATTAAATGTGAGCCATGCAAGATCGCCAAATCACGCCGTAAATCATTTAAACCGATCGGGAAAATAAGGTCAAACAAACCATTAGAATTAATTCACATGGATCTTTGTGGCCCAATGCAAAATGCTGCAATTGGCGGATACCGCTATTTTCTTTCGATCACTGATGATTTTTCAAGAAAAGTTACAACTTACCCAGTAAAAGAAAAGAGGGATGTTTCGAAATGTTTTCGTAGTTATCAAAATCGAGTTGAACGTTATCTGAATTCTAAAATTGTATGTGTTCGAACAGATAACGGATTGGAATTTTGTAACTCTGAGTTTGAAGCTTTATTTGAGGAACAAGGTATTAGAGCCGAACGCACTAATACTTATACCCCTGAACAAAATGGTGTTTCAGAGCGTTATAATTACACAGCAATGGATGGTGTTAAAACCATGTTGAATGATAGCGGTCTGGGAAATCACTTTTGGGTGGAGGCATTATTTTGTTTCACTTATGTATGGAACCGAATTTGCCATGGCCAACAAAAACTGACTCCTTTCGAACTTTTTAGTGGTAATAAACCGTCAGTTAAACACTTTAAAATTTTTGGAACGACTGCATTTTTGGGTATTCCCAGACAGCACAGACGTAAGCTTGATATGAGAGCTAAGAAGGGAATTATGGTTGGCTATGCCCAAAGAACCAGAGGATATAGAATCTGGCTTCCTACTGAAAGAAAAATAATAGAAACTATTAACGTAAGTTTCGCCGAGGATGTTGGTGATAGCAGTGGAGCAGTACTGGACACTCCTAAAACTTTTTCTTTAAAATGTGACTATCCAACATCTGACTCCGATACGGATCAGGAACCTAATAAAAGTGATTCTAATTCTAAAGATTCGAGTAGTGAATCGGAATTTAAATTGGAACCTAAACCGGGAACTAGTAAAAGTGAAGTAACACAACCAGTTTCCCCCGTAAAATGTTTACTTATAAGGAAAGTCGTACCTCGAAAGAAGGGTTCGAGAATCGATGTCTACTACTATATTTCTGGGAGTAAAACTAGATTGCGTTCACAAAACGATGTTAGGAAATTCTGTGAAGCAAATAATCTACCGTATAATATGGAAAGATTTGATTTCCAAGGTAAAAATGCTCATACTGAAAAGATTAAATTAGAACCTGAAGAGATCAAACTTTCTCAAACTAATATTTCTGAAGCATGACTAGATATTACAATCCCAAATTGTTATAATGATACTTTGAGATCACCTCAAACTAACGAGTGGCGTAAAGCTATGTTAGATGAGATTTCAGTCATGAATAACCGAAAAGTCTGGAACCTGGTACAAAAACCTCCTAACAATAAAGTAATAGGTTGCCGTTGGATTTTTACAGTCAAAAGTGACGACAAGGGCAATATTGTTAGATATAAAGCTCGATTAGTTGCACAAGGCTTCAGACAAACTAAAGGTGTTCATTATGACGAGGTCTTCAGCCCGGTTGTGAATTTTGAAATTATAAGATTGTGTTTCTCAATTTTTGTATGTAAATTTCAATGGTCACACTGTCAAATTGACGTTAAATGTGCCTATTTATATGCATCACTTGATGAGAACATTCTCATGTCCCAACCTCAAGGTTTTGAAGATCCTAACAAACCTGATTATGTTTGTAAATTAAATAAAAGTATTTATGGACTTCATCAATCAGGAAGAAATTGGTTTCAGGAAATACACAATGTATTAGAAAATCTTAAATTTCATAAAATTGAATGGGCAAACTGTATTTATATTTTTGACGACAGTGTGGTACTTTTAATGTATGTTGATGACATAATTATCTTTGCTATAAATGAATCTTTAATATCTAATATTGTTCAAAAAATAAATCAACAATTTGATATAAAAATTTTAGGAAAGACGCGAAAACTTTTAGGTGTCGAGTTTGAACAAGATGGTAAAACCCTACTGATTCATCAGGGTGAATATATAAATAAAATTTGTTTAACATATAAAAAGTACAACTATCCTCTTGTATCTTTACCAATTGCTGTTGGAACCATTTTATCTAAACAACAGTGCCCGAAATCAAATGAAGAAATTTCATTGATGTCAAAATTACCATACCGTAACTTGTTGAGTTGTTTAGCATTTTTAGCTATGAGGACTCGTCCTGATATAAGCTATGCTATAAACATATTGTCCCAATTCCAATCTAACCCAGGTATTATACACTGGAATACCTTATTAAAATTGTTGGGTTATGTACATCAAACCAGTAACTATAAGTTAAATATTTCTAATATAAATGATATAAATTTAAGATGTTTCAGTGATGCTGATTTTGCAGCAAATCGAGATGATCGTATCTCTATGGGTGGTTTAATTCTATTTATTGATGAATCAATCGCCAATTATGTGGCGTACTTTCAAGCAAAAATGCGTGAGTTTATCAACTTTAGAAGCAGAATACGTTTCTTTAACGGAGGCATCCAAAGAACTCGTATGGATTATTCGTATTCTAAATGAACTGAAAAACTTAAACTTTTTGAAAGTAAACTTTGAAAGCCACCTATTGTGTGATAATCAAGCAGCTATAAATTTTTCAAAATCATCTATAGAGAACCATCGCACTAAACACATTGATATCAAATTTCATTTTATTAGAAACTTGATTCTTGAAAACTTATTTACTTTAAAATATGTAAATACAAAATCTAACTTGGCTGATTTGTTTACCAAACCATTACCGAAAGTAGGATTGAAATCACTAGTTGATAAGATATTTGTATTTTAACATATTTGTAATATTTTTTAAATGTACTTATTTCTTTTTCATGTCTGACTGGCTACTGGCGAGATATCGTCCACTACTTTGGATGGATACAGCTGAGGCGTACGAAAGGCTCCTAATACCTTCTCGGAAGGAATACAATTGTAATCTGCCATGGTACGAGGATGCTGTATGCAGCCAGGGCGGTGGTCGTTATTGAACCCCTCTTTTAGGAGGCCTATTTGGTCTATTTTTATTTTTGTTAGTCCGTAAAAATGTGTCCTCCATTTTTGCATAACAAATTTGCATGCCAGCCCGTCATACTATAATGAAAATTTGTCATGTATTTTTTACAGAGAACTGTTTTTACTCTGTTATTACTTTTTGAATTTTTACAACATAAGATATTGTTGTGTGTTTCTGATTATAAGAATTGACTCCAAGTCTTAAATATTATTAATCTTTGTTAAATTATTTTGTTAAAAGGTTAGTACGATTGATATTCAGAACTTTGAATTCTGGTATTTTTTTTAAAATGTTATTGGCTAGCAAAAGGCGGGCCATTGTTAGGAAAAACCTTCCTTTTCTTTTTAATTTTACTTAGCCAACATATTTTATTCGTACTTTATGCAAATCTTATCACGATTATGCAAATATTGTCACGTGATCTTCCATACTATCATATAAAAGCGGTTGCAATCTGTTGCACCAGTATTCCCGCTTTAATTCCCATTCTTGTTTGATCACGTACCCGCTTACTTGATCTCTTCGATCAAGTTATTAGATTTACTTTTAATGTAACTGTGTCGAATGTAATATTTTAACCTTAAACTTAAATTCAATTATTATTTTCTTTGAATAAATTCTAATTTGGATTTTTAAAGACTTCGTCATTTGTATTTATAGTAATTTACGTTCATATCAGCCTAATAGATGAAAGTTTATTTCAATCCACTGCGTAGTTGCTCTAATTGATCTTAGAAATTCAATCAAAAACAAACGGTTTATCCCAATTAGGAAGTTTGACGAATGGCGTAGAGAAGAAGATTTTCTGTAAATCTTGAAAAGCTTGATCTTGTATTTCAGTTCATTTAAGGGAGACCCAAACCCCAAATTTCTAAAAAATATTTCGAAAAGTGTTTTTTTTTTGGCTTATTAGATAAAACGATGCATCATATATTCAGGAACCAATGGACGGTCCACGGTCAGATGACAAACCACGGTCAGATGACGACCAAATTAATATGTATTCGTGGTAACTCAGTTCGAAGAGTATCGGATTAGCAACCCGAGGGTTGCAAGTACGGAACTCTCTCCAATCAAAGGTGGCTAGTGTACATAAAATATGTGGAATCGAAAGTCCTCACATTGGCATGTTGTGCAAGTTTGCAGAGTGGGGTGCTAAATTACATGTTGACAATAAGCTAATAATATTTAGAAATTACGTGGTGTTGTCCTAGTTTCCTTCCCTTCGGAAGTTGATCTCAGACCTTCAACAATAGACCGTTATGCTGCTCCAGTGAGATGTTAATTAAAAATACCATACCTTGGACCTTTCTCTTCTGGATTGATCGCGGATTGTCGCTGGGCCATGGAAGCACGGTTGGAAGAGTTTCAGATTATCAACCAGAGGGTTGCGAGCTTGAATTCGACCAAAGACCGTCGTATAAAAAGAGACTGGTGCATGTTAAATCTGACGTTGCCTCAAATATACTCACGTATGTGGGGTGTCGAAGTTTAAAGAGTGGGATAGACTAAGGTGTGTTCTTTTCATATAACAGTTCAGAATTACGTGTTGTCCTAGGATCTTTCCTTTGGGGTTTGATCCCGGACCATATAACAGCCCTTTGTGTTGCTTCAGTGCGACGTAAATGCAACTACCTTAACTTCATAATCGATATGTGCTAGTTAATTGTTCAACGACAATAAGTTAAAACATAAAACGCGGCGATAAGCTTCATTTTAATGCAATCACGTTATCCAGGATGTCCATAAAAGAATGTCCCAGTTTCAATGGTATATTATAACAGTTTAATTTAGACTATTTACAGCAAATCATGTATCAAATTGAAGGTAAACTCACCTAGTTTTTCTAACTAATGTTCAATATGCGCATCTTTAGTTATACGGCACACATACAACCTAAAGTCCAATTCTTTCCACACTTTGGTTAACAGGTCTAGAGCAATAGCCTCTTCAATTCTTTGTCTCAACTTTGGCAAATCATTAGGTAGCGGTGGAACGTAGACACGATCTTTTATAAATTCTCAAAGGAAAAAATCGCATAGCGTTATGTCAGGTGAGCGTGGAGGCCAGTGAAAAAGAGCTCCGTCGTTTCGACCATTACGACCCATCCAACGTTCAACCACTCTCGTACAAAGAGATTCCAATGGGGAGGGGCTCCATCCTGTTGCCAAATACAGTTTACAGGTTCACCCTCTACTAAATGGGAAAGAGCCATCCATTCTTTCAACATATCCAGATAAGCCACCCCTGTTACGGTAAGAATTTGGATGTGTGCCGTATAACTAGAGGTGCACATATTGAACATTTGTAAGAAAATCTAGGTGAGTTTACCTTCAATTTGATTTATGATTTGTTGTAAATAGTCTAAATTAAACTGTCATAATTTACCATTGAAACTGGGACATTCTTTTATGGATACCCTGTATATCACTTTCACTTGGAGTTTGATCCAAAACCGTCGCCAATATCCCGTTGTGTTGCTCCAATGCGACATTAGTGACATACCAACCTACTTATTGGTAATTTTTAATTAACGTCGTACTAGAGCAATGTAGCGGGCTATTGACGGCGATCCGGGATCAATTCCCCTGAGGGGAAGATTAGAGGGCAACACCACGTACTTTTGAACGACTGTCAGATAACGAGGCTGAATAATTTTCTAAAAGATGTGAAAGTATTTAAAACTTTGCACCCTAGTATTAGATTTGTTCTTATAGCTTGTGTTCACCTCTATCTTTGAGACCGTTGTTCAGCTCGTTCTACAGACTTCTGAGTTTAGCAATGTGTGTGGAAACATCTTTGCCAAGTGAATCTTATAATGTGGCTTCAAACTGCTGTTTTAGATCTTAACAGGCCTCATGTGCAGTAGGATGGGACGAAGGAACTCGAATTTTTTTTTTCAAGTCGTAATACCGCGGAAAAGTTGCGAATTTGAGAGACTAAAAGGAGGTAAAAAAATAAATATATCTTCATAATAATAAGTTTTCATATATAAGTTTATATCTTCCTGTCGCGCATGTGCTCTAAAGTTTGCCAAATTTGGAAAAATGCACATTTTTACGATACTTTTTAAGATTTTTAAATTAATCTCTTCCCGAATATAATAGCTCAAATTCTCATGTATAAGAACAACAGAAAAAATTTGTTAAAATATTATTTAAATCCATCAACATCTTCCAGTCACGCATTGCCTTCAAAGTTAGTGAAATTTTGAAAAAATTTACAAATAAAGGTAGATTACATCAGGGGAAAAAATACTAACTTACATGTTTTTTTTTGTTCTTTATTGAATACAAGTTTAAATGTTTAAAAACAAATTATTTTAGATCATTAGTAATACATATTTATAAACAGATTTTTATTGAAAATCTAAGTTTTTGTGTGAAGAGTTGTAAGTAGGGATTGCAATACGGTACGATTTTCAATCCGGCTGGACTGTCACTAATCCGGCTGGATCCTTTCGGATCTGGCCGGATTGGTACTTTGTTAATAAGTCTATATAACCAGTATGTATTTTTCCAAAATCGCCTGAGTGAAATTACGTAAAAATGATATTATTCCAAATTAACGAACAAAACATTTACTTTAGCATTAGAAAATCAACTTTATTAATACTTATCCATAGGTAGGAAATCAATCACCAACAATTAATTATAGTAACTACTAGTAGTAAGTATTAAACGATTGATGATGATAAGACTTACTAGTTTCCATATCAATAAACAGTAGTTTGTTTAAAATTTAATACTTCTCTATTTATCTAAAATTAAGTAGTCTCTATCTCTAATGTCGTTGAGCAAATGATATATAAATTGTATCTAACCTTGTCTCATACTAATATAAAAATCTAATCTGTGGCAGTTTCTGGTAAACATAACAAACAAGGGGACTCTTAATTCTTCTTAATTGCTTAAATCGAAGTGATATAGTAATGAAAATCACTCTTGAGTTTGAAAGAACGATATAAGGAAACAAATCGTATTAAATGTGTCATCCCCCAACGTACTTCTCAATGAACTGCAAATATAACTAGCGGCCGAAGAAGGCCCTCTCAGCTTCGGCACTAGTTAGTTTAACCGTCATTAAGTAGTCGTACATAAGAGACAAATATTTTCCTTTGACCCTTTTATATACAAAAGGCGTTTCATAAAAACTGAGAGTGAATTTTTTACGTAGTGGCAACACCGAGAAACTATAAAATAAAAGTGCAGGCGATTTTTTCAAACTGTTGACTGTATAATTATAAATATTCTAAACTAAGCAGACGATTTTATTTTCCTAGTTTCGTGCTTGTTTAAAGAACTGTTTTTATTTGCCCTACAGAAACGGAGGTGACGGATTCAAAGTTAGAAAAACGAAATGCGTTCTGCCATAAATTTTGCTATCGTTTGGGCAAAAGAGCTCCAGAGACAGTTAAGTTAATGAAAGAAGCTTACAAAGACAAATGTTTTGGTGAGTCTACGATTTTTAGATGGCATGGTGATTTCAAAAAAGGACGTTTGTCTACAGAACTAGTTCCTAAGCCTGGACGACCAGAAAATGTTGTGAATGATCGGAATGTTAACACTGTGTGGGCAATCTTACAAGAAAATCAGCGAATGACATGTGAGGAGATAGCGGCATCAACTAACATTTCCAAAACGTCGATATTTAGCATTCTACGCAACAATTTACAGCTTCGCCATGTTTGTTCCAGACGGATCCCTCATCACCTTACTAAAGAACATATGCAAACAAGAATTCACCAATGTTGTGAGTAGAAACAGATGCTTCAAAATGATCCGAATTTCCTAAAGACTGTAATAACAGGTGATGAAACTTGGGTGCATCATTTTGATCCCCTCACTAAGTCCGCAACACACTGATGGAAACACACTGAATCTCCGTATGGAAACACACTGATTCTCCACCTCCGAAAAAAGTACGACAAACCAAATCTGCTGGAAAGGTTATGATGATTATTTTCTTTGATCATAAAGGGGTATTCTATCGGCATGCCGTGCCTCCAAAAACTACCGTGAATGGTGAATATTATATTTCAGTTTTGAAAATTTTGCGACAGCACATATCGAGGAAGCGAGTTGAACTAGTAAAGAATTGGACTTTGCATTACGATAATGCTCGCCCGCATGTCGCTACTTCTGTTCAGCAATATCTTAGTAAATGCAATATTAAAATCATGCCACATCCCCCTTACAGTCCAGATCTCGCAACATGCGATATCTGGCTGTTTCCGACGTTGAAGGAGAAGCTCCGTGGGAGAAAATTTAATACAGATTTTGTTTTGAAAAGTAGGTTGAACGTGGGACCGTTGCATATCATCTGAGGGAAGCTATTTTGAAGACGAATGATGTATTTTTTTCTGTAAACGTATTTCTTGATTTTTTATGATTTTACTCTCAGTTTTTATGGAACGCCCTTTGTATATGAAGTCATTTCTTCCTCCAGTATTTTCTCCAGTCACTTTTAACGTGTCTTGATAAATCCATTCTTTCTGGAATCGTTAACTTGAGGTGAAAAGAGTTCTTAATTATAACCACAAATGCTATCGAACTAGACACTAGTTTGGCTAAGCAATAGCAGTCTATCGTTAGCGGTCTTAGCTAAGCCTAATAGCGATAGCGATTGCTTCCAAGTGTTGTGAATCTATTATTCTACTAAAAACTCATCGATATATTTACAAGCACAGGTTCCAGCGAGTTGATGGCATAACCTGTTTGAATAATTCTCTAAACAATGTTGTTTAGTAGAGATAATCTAACGTTACTTTATTGAAAAAGGAAACAGTAAAAGACATCATTGTTATGATCCTACGATAGCTCGATTTGACGCTTCAAGAATTAAATATAACTAGTCGGGCTGCGCCAGCTAGCGCTCGGCAGTGTGTAATAGTGCTTTTTAAACTTTTTTACACATCGTAATTAAACATGTTTTGATTTGTATATTTTATTTATTTTTGTGAAACAATTCTTTAAATCAATATTCAATCAAATATTTAAGCAAAGTTGGTCGAAATGTACATATACCGCTACAAAATTACCCACGTCTAGAGATATTTTGCAGGAAATAGACATATCATTAAAATCTAACTCCTATATAATATTTCTGCAACATGTAATATACCGGAACACATAATGCAAACAAAAATAAAATTCCAATCCTTGAAAAAATGCTAAATTCTGAAAAAAAAAACATGTACGTATCTATTCAAACGTGTTGAATTTCGACTTCCTGATTATGTTTATTGTGAAATAGAATAATGCGACAAAAGACTTTTCAACGATATTGACAAAGAAAATAATGATTTATTAACAAAAATAACACATATTTATAATACTTGGGAATCTTCAAATATATCCGCAACATCTCGCATTCAACTCAAATACCCAAACACGGAATTCTAAATCAAATTAAAAAAGTAAACATTAATTCTGACGCGTGGCCAGATACCGGGTAGTAAAAATACGTTTAAATTACTTTTACATCAAAGGAAGAAATAAAAAGTACAAACATAAATATTGCAATTTAATTCCTTATTTTTCATAGAAATTGACCTCGGCTAGTTGAAAACAGCAAGAAGTCAAAATATCTGGGTTATTTTATATATGTTGATTGTTGCCATTCGACGATACACAAATAACGTCGATTTCGGGTCCACGTACGTTAGTGTTTTATATATATAGATATGTCCGCAACATCTCGCATTCAACTCAAATACCCAAACACGGAATTCTAAATCAAATTAAAAATGTAAACATTAATTCTGAAGCGTGGCCAGATACCGGGTAGTAAAATTACGTTTAAATTACTTTTACATCAAAGGAAGAAATAAAAAGTACAAACATAAATATTACAATTTAATTCCTTATTTTTATAGAAATTGACCTCGGCTAGTTGAAAACAGCAAGAAGTCAAAATATCTGGGTTATTTTATATATGTTGATTGTTGCCATTCGACGATACACAAATAACGTCGATTTCGGGTCCACGTACGTTAGTGTTTTATATATATAGATTCATCACAACACAACACAAAAAATAAAGTGGACTGTATACTTTTATATATCATACTAGCTGACCCGGCAAACGTTGTTTTGCCTTATAAATTATTTCTAGTTTCTAGATAAATTCTAGTGTAGACAAAAGGTAACTTACTTATTATAAGTGTGTAAGTATGTGGTATATGCGTGAAATGGGCATGGAGCGCTATGAACGATAAGGGAATATAAAAATAACAAACGCCAAACAATATTATTTTCAAGTTATTATAGTTTATTTCTTAAAATTACATATCACATATTAATTACGACAGTAACACTAACAAACAACATCAATCTTTTAATGCTATAGCGTGGACAATATTTTTTGTTAGCCCATCTTTAGCGAGCACAAACAAACTGGATGGTTTACCGACTCGAGAGCATGCTACGTACAATTGCCCGTGTGAAAAACATGGTGTACTCAAATCTAAGCCACAAACAGACATCGTTTGGCCTTGGGATTTGTTGATTGTCATTGCAAATGCCAATCTAATCGGAAACTGAATTCGTTTGAATTGAATTGGCTGCAATATCCGTCTTGCCCCTTCCAGAATATTAGCGGATATTGGAGAGCGTCATATGAACGATGTGTATCAGCAATGAACTGAAGATTATTATTTCTTCTACGAATCACAATTTCTCGTGTACCTGTACGATCGCCAACCATGATTCCAGCAACGTCTTCAACAACAGGTGCATTGAATCTACGAATATGTTCTCCAGCTGGTGTTTTATCAGGATTAATGACAATAGCGTGATTATCGCTTTGTAATTTGTGCATGTGTGATTTGAATATTTTCAACAATTCATTGTGCTCGTTCAATAGAGCGTCCAAGTCGCTGACGATGCGCCTGGCAAAAAATGAATCAAGGTTATTATAGTCACAATGTGCATTCACGCGATTGGCAAGTGCGCTTCCGGAATCCTCGCCGCCCATGAAGTAGATTTGTAAAAATTTATGTGGTTCGTTTGGCATTGGCAGCAATGAGCCCATTTTATGATAAACTTGGCCTCTGATTTTGAATGTAGAATTGTATTGTTGACCATTAGCATTAGTATTTCGAACTATTTCTGTTGCTCCAAACGATGTCATCTGAAAGCATGAATTGAATGTTCGAATTGACTTCAGGAATACGTTAGAATCTGGATCCGTACCGATAAGTAAACCGTTCAATGGTTCAGGTGGTGTTTCAATTTCAGGTAGTTGCACTTTTCCTGACGCGCAACACATCCCAGGTGGCTCATTTTTGAATTTGAGAGCATGACAATGCGGACATTCCTTATCCATAGCACCAATTACCACTTTTGAATGAGCATAATATTCAATATCGGGCTCATATTGGAATGCTAGACGCAAAAATGAATCAGATGTAAATGCACGATGTACCTGTTGGCGTTGTTGGTCATTTGTTCTGTGTCTATTAACCGTTAAACGGCGTGATTGTAGTTGTTCTAAACGTATAACTTCATTGCGCTCAGCTCGTGTATCTTCTGATTGTTCTTGACGCAATTGCTGCATGCTCACACGTGCATCAGCATTTTGTTGCTGGACTTGTTCTTCGGTTCTTTGGGATCTTTTATCTCTCATACTTCTGGACCTACTTGTATTACGGCTCAAACCAGCCCCTTTGCGTTTTCTTGGCATTGATCACTGTACAAAACACATATAAATAGAATTAATGAAATAACTTCATTGCGCTCAGCTCGTGTATCTTCTGATTGTTCTTGACGCAATTGCTGCATGCTCACACGTGCATCAGCATCGGCCAGAATTATAGCTAAAATATTAGTTTTGTAAAAAAAAATTTGAAACAATAGTTGTAAAAAATTCAAATAATTATATAAAAAAAGTATACTTACAACACAAAAGCCGTTGTTGGTTGGAGCTCGTGACACGTGTTGAGTACTTTTAAGGTTATGTAAATCACTTGTTTAACTAAAACTTGATTAACTGAACTAATCGTGCCAAAGACACGCGCGGCAAATTTTAAGAATCTAAGATTGGTAACACTAAGCATATATCAGGATTAAACTTTAATAATAAAAATAAATGTTTATTTTCTTTAAAAAAAATTTAGATTTTTAATCGAAGTACAGTTAAAAACACTATAATTGATCAGTTATCGAGCGGGAGGAAAAATGATTAAATTACTAAAATGGCCATAAAAAAATAGGGGTTGGTGATAAAAAAGTAAAAATTAAGGGTTGTATGTATTTTTTAATGCCACATTATAAAAAAATAAAAACAAAAAATTTCGTCAAAAAATTAAAATAATAAATTTTAAGGGTGAACAACCCTTATCACTTAGGGGTATGGAAAATAGATAGTAGCCGATTCTCAGACCTACTGAATACGCATATAAAATTTGGTAAAAATCGGTAAAGCCGTTTCGGAGGAGTACGGTAACTAACATTGTGACATGGAAATTTTATATATTAGATATTTATTATCTCCACTCTGAGCTGCGCTCTCACAAGACACATTTTCTTTGTTCGACACTCGGAACGCTTCCGCACCCATGCTCAAGACGTCACGTGGTTACATCTGCGCTAGCAACAGCAGCGCCCTTTTAAACGGTGGTCAGGCGTTGCACTCAATAATCATTAAAAGTGAAAAATAACACGAGCTACTTAAAAGATAGAACTAATACAAAGTTGTTATAGTTATAACAAAACACGTTAGCAATTAGAATAACTAGTTACACCTGAGCTGGGGGGGGGGCACCCCACTCTCCAAACTAAACCTACCCTCCAGTTTGATACCGCATTGACAATAATACCCCTTTTTATTGTCCTGTGTGAGGTTAATCTACTACCGACCTTTCAACCCTCTATACAGGGTGTTTCAGTGAACCGTTTCAGAACTTCTAAGAAGGGTAGGGTACATCCTGACAACTCGAAATCATATAGCAATGTGGGGTCGGAATTGCTTTCCTGAAGCGGTGTTGTACACAGAAGCACCGTAAAGAAAAGAGACCGTAAGTGAGAAATCGTTTTAATAATACATGAAAAGAAGCAAAAGGTACATGGATTAAAGTAAGTGTTCGAAGTTTCTTCCACGGGCTACAATGCACGCCTCATATCTCCGACGCATGGACATCCGAACATTCTGGAATACTCCAGGCATATCTCGAATTTCTCCGGCAGCTACTGCAATTCTTGCAACCAGCTCCTCAACATTGTCAACAGGGGTGTCATAAACTAGCGATTTCAGATGACCCCAGAAATAAAAATCAAGACATGATAGGTCGGGTGACCGAGCAGACCAACGCACGGGACCACCACGTCCAATCCACTACTGACCAAATGTGACATCCAGGTAGTTACGAACATCTCCGCTATAATGGGCAGGGGCTCCATCGTGTTGGAACCACATTGTCTGTTGCGTCGATGCAGAAATCTGTTCATCTCTCAAAAGTTGTGGCAATACTTTCTGCAGAAAGAGCAAGTTGTTAGGTCCGGTTAGACGAGACGGTAACAGGTAAGGTCCGATGAGGTGATCTCCCATAATACCGGCCCATACATTGACCGAAAATCGAATCTGTGCTGGACGACGTCGTATTGCATGCGGGTTCTCGACCGCACAGATATGGTCGTTATGCGTGTTGAAAATTCCTTCCCTTGTGAAGGATGCCTCATCGGAAAACAACACTTCAGCAGGAAAAAGGGGATGTGCAGCATATTTTCCAAGGTACCACTGTGCGAAAGCTATACGAGGTGCATAATCCTCCGGTTGCTGTGTCTGGACACGCTGCACGTGAAACGGATGCATGTCTTCTTCTCGGAGAATCCTCCAGACGCTGCAATGGGAAACCCCGACTGCGTTTGCTACACTTCGTGTACTCATTCTTGGATTCCCCTGTACATGCTGCAGCACATTCTGTTCGACGTCTGCAGTCCGTGCTGTTCTTACCCTGTCCCTGCCAGCTCTTTCTAATGAACCTGTCTCAGCTAACCTCTGGTGCAGTCTTGCAAAGAAATTATGACTGGGGATACGCCTCGTCGGATATCGTTCCGTGTACAAACTATGTGCGGCTGGCCCACTACAATTTGCAGCCCCGTACGCCAAATGCATATAGGCTAACTCTGCGATCGTGTAATCATCCATCCTACTAACTTGGCGTTCTTGTGCGAAATGAAAATTCCCTACACGAAAGCTGGGGATTTTCGCACAACGCCATCTACCGCGTCAGGAAAGCATTTCTGACTGCCCATTGGTATATGATTTTGATTCGTCAGGATGTACCCTACCCCACTTAGAAGTTCTGAAACGGTTCACTGAAACACCCTGTATTTCAACCGAGATCATTTTGACTCCTCAGTAATAGCTTCCTAGACCGCATGTTTCGTTTACATTGAGAACCCCTTTATTTTTAATTATAGCAAGGCAAACGGTCCTCAAAATAATGGAATCGAGATCGATCCCTTATTGTGTTGCTTCTTTCGATTTGTTCCGGTGTTGGTGGTTAAGGTTCCTGGTTAGATTCCGGGTCAGTGTATGGATGTTTGTAAGCGCATGGTGTAGAGGCGGCTGGTTAACTTTAAATCTATCGTGGCCGAAAGTCCTCACGTTGGGTTGTGTGGAAGTTCGTAGAGGGGGGTGCCAGCTCAGGTGTTGCTCGTCATCTGACCGTGGCTTAGAATTACGTGGTGGTGACCTCGGATCTTTCCCTTAGAGGATTGATCCCGGATTGATCACGACAGATTTAAAGTGCACCAGCCGTCTATACACCATACGCTTACAAATATCAATGCACTGACCCAGATTCGAACCAGGAACCTTCCGATCTAGAGGCTAACACCTTAACGACCAGACCGGCTGGTCGGCGGTCTGGGTTTGTAATGGGAAATTAATTAATGTCACACTGGAGCAACTCAACAGGATATTGGCGACCGTCAGGGTAGTATAGCAGATCATTCAAGTTAAAAACTAACAGTTTTTCTTTCTGCTTCTACTTGGAATTGTTTCTTAAAGTTAATTTCAGGAGAGAATGAAGAACAATTAATTTAACAAATATAATTTAATGAAATGAACTTACATAGGGCTGCCGACAAGTTAGATAAAATGGATGTGTAAATTTCTAAATACTAGGGGGCCTGCCCCCTGCTCGCTAACGCTCGCCAACCCCCGGAGGATTGCTTCGCAATCCTCATTGGTTCGCTGCGCGAACACATGCTCGCTTCGCTCGCCTCAATGAAGACATGTGTCCTAGCAGAAGGGATTGTTTACAAAATATGTTACCCAAAAAAGGTTTTTAAAATCTAAATTTGCTGTATTACAGAAAAAATATATACAGTATCTCTAAAATCGGAATTCAAATGAAAACTTTGTGCAAATTTTGACTCGAAATGTGAGCGTTGTTTTGGAAATTGAATACCCAGCATGTTGTTTGTGTGTACATTTTCCCAGCACTCAAACGACCCACACTTTTTCATTGAGTTTGCTGCCGAAAGTTGTAGTGCAAGCGTCTTGTTGAACTATAATTGTTGGTCCTGAAAAGGACCGTTTTTTAAATGGCCCTGAAAAGATCCTCCGCTTTCTTTGATTTCTATTATAAACTAACTGCAACAGCTCATTAAAATTTCCTTTTTTTTTTCAATAAAATTTCATCCGATAACGCTATAAATTCAATCGAAGCGCGAGACTTCGCGATAAACAAAAAATCGTACAGTATTGCCAAAACGCGATTACAAATAACGTCTTTTTTGTGAGCCACGTAAGAGAATTATATATATAGATTTTAGAGTTCCGCACTTGAAGAGATCACACGAGCGTCTGCTTAAAGTTTCAGTTCGTGAATATCTCCACGCGCTCTGAGTACTTTTGGCGAAGACAAAACATCAGATCACTATCGACGGCAAGGGATCAACAGGTCACTAGCGATGGCAAAGGATCAACACTGAGAAGGTTCCAAAGGTTGCGACATCCTCCCACCTTGAGTTCGTAACCTGGAAGAACTCAACCATTTGTCGTTACTCACAAGTCGAGTCTTTGGACAGGTTTCACTGCTCTCCCGCTCCGAGTGACAGTCGCTTTGAGGGACTCCTGATGTTCTTTGACAGGAACAACTTTACCATCAATATTGGTGGCATCTGGATGCTGTGTATCTCTCGGAACTTTACTCCTGAAGAAAGGACCAGATGTCTCATCTGATAATTACAAGAAATAAAGACGCTGAACAAGACGTAAGATAGTTCCGGATTTGGTTTTTAGTTTCACAACTCTGACGATTCCATCTCTTCCAGGAAGGACTTGCATAACCCGCCCTATCGGCCATTGTAAACGTTTCAGATTGTCTGAACCAATGAGCACTATGTCACCAACAGAGATAAGTTTCGAGGTTTCCGAAGTTTTTCCGTTATGTTTTAACTGTCCAAGATATTCTAGTCGAAACCTTTTTCATAAATCTTCACGTACTTTTTGTACATAACGGTATCTTTTACGCATATAGGTGACATCTACACTATCAATATCGGGTACGCCACTTTCTATTGTTTCCTGCAGAAACATAGAAGGCGTTAAAGCAATCACATCGTTTATATCTTCAGATAAGTAAGTTAAGGGCCGAGAGTTAATTAGGCTTTCAGTATCGCACAACACTGTGTTTAGTTCTTCGTAATTTAACAAAGCCTGCCCTAATATTCTGCGTAAAACTTGTTTGACCATACCAATCAATCTCTCCCACCATCCACCCCACCATGGTGCAGATGGAGGAATGAATTTCCAAGATATCTTCTTCATCATGGATTCAGACTTTATTTTTGACCAGTCTACTTTGCAAAGTTCGCTGTGAGCTTTTACGAAATTACTGCCATTATCACAATAAATAATAGTGGGTCTCCCTCTGCGAGCTATAAATCGTCTTAGTGACTGCAGGAAGGCTTCCGCTGCATCTTTCAAATAGCGGTCCGGCAAGATCAACACCCAAGACTTCAAATATCGTTGCATTCCTTACTCTATCTTCAGGTAAGGAAGAGGCTCTTGGTTCTGGATGGGTCACAGTGAATCGTTTGCATCGGATACATTTCAAGATAACTTATCTAATCGTTTTTCTGCTACGCAGTATCCAATAACTTTCTCTCAGCTGGTTCATCAATATTTGGACTCCAGGATGTCCTAGTTCTTTATGCTTACGGTCTATAAGCATATGCACTATCCTATGTTTTGATGGTAAGATTATGGGTAATCTAAAGTTCTTCTTGTCTTTTCGGTTAAAAATGCGCGTTTTTACTCTCAATAACCCCTTTTCGTCGAATACAGGATAAAGAGTCTTTATTTGTTGATCATTTACTCCACCAGAAAATGCTTCGCGTTGGATAATTTTTAATAAAACTATTTCTGCGTGATTTGTTTCTTTTAAAGTTAGATCCCCAAGGTAACGCGATGTTTTCAATTTTACATTAGAGAAAAATCTATAAATCCAAGCAATCACTCTCACAAGTTTGACATATGAAGATATTCTATGAAAGATTTCCTCTGTTTCTAGATTTACATGTGTGTTAGTTACAGCACCTTTTCGGATTTCTTGAATAATGTTTTCCTCATTATATACCAATTTTGGTGTTGGCCATTCAACTTCATTTTTCTTTGGCCATGCGGGTCCCTCCCACCATTTAACTGACAAAAGCTGTTTGGCAGTACAACCTCTGGATGGAAGGTCAGCAGGATTGTCTGTTCCTGATACATGTCTCCATGCATTCGGATTTGTTAATTTCCTGATTTCTTGTACTTGATTCAACTTTGTTTGTAAATCTCTTTCTTTTCTGGCGTTTTGCGTGGCCGGATCAATTATTCCAATTGTTTCAAGATTCCAGAGTTCGGTGACAGTTACATCCTTAACAAACATATTTGTAACTGCCATCGTAGAATTGTCATCAGAAGTTTCATACGGCATCTTTCCCATCAAGGTCCAACCTAAATATGTTCCCACAGCAACAAGTCCACACGGCAGATGAATAATCTTTCCATTGAAGAGTTTACCCGCAACATCAGCCCCGATTAATAGATCAATTTCTAGTGATTCTTCTTGTTCAGATATTAATTGATCAGTTACAGAAATGTTATGGTAATCAAGTTCCTCTGCACATGGTTTTAGTATTGGAATTGGTATATCTGAGCAAATTGTTTGCTGGTCAAGGACCTCAAAGTTACAATTATAATCACCTTTCAAACTGCTAATGAATACTCTGTATCGAAAATGTTTCTCGGGATGTTCTCTGCCCCCAAATAAATTATGAATAACACTTTCTTCTTTAATAAAGTCATATTGCATTTTTTCCGCTACACGTTTACTCAAATAAGATCGTTGACTTCCAGAGTCGACAAGTGCACGAACTATTTTCCCCTCATTTGTAGCACCTCGTAAACGTACATACAATGTTTGTAAAAGAACTCTACAACAAGTACGATTGCTTAAAGCTGCATCATTGATTACATTTTGACTATTAGTTTCACCTGTGTTTGTTTTCGATTTATGATCTTTAAATTTATCTTCATTACACAGAATAGCATAATGTCTGCTCTTACACTTTTCACAATTAACCTTGCATCTGCAATCTCGAGCTCTATGACCGATTTTTAGGTATATAAAACAACAACCCTTTTTTGCAAAGACTTTTCTTTTATCATCCAAACTCATTTTTAACGCGATTCTGCAATCTTGTGAATCATGCGTTCTCTCACAAAATGAGCACAGTGCTGGTTTATTACGACGAGTCTCAGCATTATCAAAAAGTCCCATTGCGGTTGGAAATTGTTGATCGTTATTAGATGCCGAATAGAAATATTTCCCTTTACGTTTTGCATCTAAACCAAACCCTTCTTTTGCTATTAATATTCTTTCTTCCCCCTCAACTTCTGATTTAAGGAAACTCATAAGAGCGGTCAGTTTATTTGTCATTTTCCTAGTTTCGTTTGTAAAACTAATACTTCTTTCCCATACTCGAATCATGTCTTCTGGTAAACAGCTTTCAACTAGGGGATACAGCATAGAAGCATACTTATCTGAAGTTACACCTAATGTTTCAAGGGCACGGAGGTGTGCTTCAATTTCATCATACAATTTGGCGAGACGTGTAACTTTAGCTTGATGCAAAGAATTGTTCAAAATTAAGTTTAACAATTCTCTCACATACACTTCTATGAGTAAATCTTCTCTTCCGAATCTAGCTTTTAGACACTCAACGGCTTGTTCATGATTCTCAGCAGATGCGGGAAAGGAATCTACAATATCTCTGGCACGTGATCCCTCTACAGTGGATTGTGACAAATATTCTAATTTATCCACTGATGCAATTTCCAAGTCTTCGTGAATTTTCCTAAACTGACCCCAGAAACTAAGCCATTCCTTAACATCACCATTGAATTTTTTAAGTTCAATTTTAGGATGTTGGAACTTTCGCTTCGATACTGTTTCACTAAGTATGCTTTTAGTATCGTCATACATCCTATTAACATCGTCCTTAATACTTTTCTTAAATTTAGTTTTAAGTCATATATATCTTTCCTTATACTCTTCAAAAACTTCGTAAGCCTGATTAAAACTTTCTTGAGAACACTCACCTTGAACTGATAACAAATCAATTATTTATTTTTCTTTCAATTCAAGTTCTAACCATTTTTCATCTAACTGAGCCATTAAAATTTCTATTTCATCAATATCAAGTTCCTCCTCTTCTAAACGTTCATATAACGCATTAGCGATTCTAGTGAAACCGAATCTAGCTTTAACCGAGGTGGAGTGGTCGTTCACGGTAAGAAGGCGATTTGTCGCCAAATATGGTAACGTTCACCTTTTGCGGATTTTCTTCACATCTGCCGTTTTGTTATGGCAACCCTATCTGCTGTTACGGAATTCGGCCGCTATCTTGATTTGGCGACAAAAATTAGTTGGCGACAAACGTCTTACCGTGAACTACCACTCCACCACTATCACAAATCAATCACAAATTATCAATAACAAATTCCAAGCCCTGTCGCGGACGCCATTTAATATAGCAGATCATTCAAGTTAAAAACTACCAGTTTTTCTTTCTGCTTCTACTTGGAATTGTTTCTTAAAGTTAATTTCAGGAGAGAATGAAGAACAATTAATTTAACAAATATAATTTAATGAAATGAACTTACATAGGGCTCCCGACAAGTTAGATAAAATGGATGTGTAAAATTCTAAATATTTTAGAGTTCCGCACTTGAAGAGATCACACGAGCGTCTGCTTAAAGTTTCAGTTTGTGAATATCTCCACGCGCTCTGAGTACTTTTGCCGAAGACAAAACATCAGATCACTAGCGACGGCAAGGGATCAACAGATCACTAGCGACGGCAAGGGATCAACAGATCACTAGCGACGGCAAGGGATCAACAGATCACTAGCGACGGCAAAGGATCAACACTGAGAAGGTTCCAAAGGTTGCGACAGGTAGGTAGATAGGAAGGTATTTTAATTAACGTCGTACTGGAGCAACACAACGGGCTATTGGCGGCCGTCGGGAATCAATCCCAAACGGAAAGATCGATGAAAATAAAACGTAATTTTCGACCGTCTAGGATCAAACCCGAAATTAAAGATCTCATTGCATATGGAACCCGAAAGGAAAGATCCCAGAGTAACGTACGTTGTCAATAGCCCATTGTGTTTCTAAAGTACGACGTTAATTGAAGTACCTGCCCACACAGAACAACGTAATTTTGAACTACGGTCAGGAGCTAGCACCTCACTCTCCAAATTTCCACACCGTGAGGACGTTTGAGGCGACAACAGATTTAACGTTCACCTGCCCCCTTTCTACACGACGGTGGGTTTTTTTTTGGATTTGAACTCCGTTACTTTTCCAACAGGGCAACCGAGACCCATTTAGCAAAGAAAAATATACTGATTTCGTATTTTGACCTACAGGATCGGACCCAATATCCTCAAACCCAGATTCTTACCACCACCCAGCGAGGAAGCTATTTTCCCAACAACGCAAAGAATTCCCAAGCCGCGAAAAATAAACACTTCCAAAAAATAGTTCGAAAGAAGGGGGAAAGAATAAAACTCCGAACCGCAGAACCGCTTCTCAGACAAGTTTCAGCTTTCTTTAAGATGTCAGAAAGGCTTCGGAACAGGCTGATAGGAATGCATTTCTTCCGAGTTCTGCCGGTATTCAGATTGCTTTGGCCCCTCCAATATATTCGGCCGTTGCCATGGTGACGAGGTAGAGGGTCTCAGACTCTGGAAAAGACTTGTCTATTCACATGATAACTCAATCCACTCTACATCGCTGCTTGAGAAGGAGTGTTTAGGGACGTTTCCACACATGCTGAGCGAGTTGGAAGAGTAATGCACACTAACAACCGTAGGGTTGCGAGTTCGAATCCAACCAAAGACCGCCGTCCACAAAGGCTGGTGCACGTTACATCTGTCGTGGCCTCAAATGTCCTCACGTTGGCATAGTGAGGAATTTTGGATATTGGGGTGCCAGCTCAGGCGTTGGCTCGTCATCTGACCGTGGTTCAAAATTATGTGGTGTTGTCCTAGGATCTTTCCCGTAAGGAACTGATCTCGGACCGTCGTCAATAGCCCATTGTGTTGCTCCAGTGTGACGTTAATTAAAATACCTACCTGGTATCAATTTTAGTAATATACAAAATGAATCGTTTAAAAGTACACGATGTGCAAATTAAGTAAGAAACAGGCGTCGAAGATCTCGGCAGTAAATTAAAACCTACATATCTTAGGTTTTCTTGACTATTTAATAACTAGATTCCGATGTGGTTTAATTCCAGGATTGCCAGAGTGGGGTGCCAGCTCAGGTGTTGCTTCGTCATCTGACCGTGGTTCAAAATTACGAGGTGTTGCCCTCGGATCTTTCCCTTAAGAGACTGATCTCGGACCGTCGTCAATAGCCCGTTGTGTTGCTCTAATACGACGTTAACTAAAAAAATTACCAATTACTAAATTGCCACGGCTTGGCTTCAAAATTTCGATAATGGAGTTTCTGAAAAAATTTTCCTACTAAGAAAAATCATCTTTATTGTTAAAACTATCAAATCTTTAGCTTACTACTATTAATTTTTAAATTTGAAAACATCACGGGAAACCTTAGAATATACTTCTTCTTATGGTACAATTATTTTTGAAATTAGTTAATAAATAATTTCAATGCAATTAAAAGTTGGTCATGCAAATTTCAGAATTTGGGGATATTTTCGTTATTTTTGTTAAAACTGTCACATTTATAGCTTAAACTATTAGTTTTTAAATTTGAAAAAATCACTGGAAACCTTAGAATATACTCTTTCTTAAGGTATAAATATTTAAGAAATTGGTTAATAAATAAATTCAATGTGATTAAAAGTTGGTCACACAAATTTCGGAACTTTTATAACATAATTTCCGATACAAAACTAAAACTGTCATTTCTATAGCTTAATACTATTAGTGTTTAAAATTTGAAAATACCAGTGAAAGCTTAAAATGTACTCTTTCTTATGGTGTAATTATTTGTAAAATTGATTAATAAATAAATTCGATGCGATGAAATATATAATTTCGCGATAGTGTACAAATTGTTCATCGAGGAAATAAAACGTTAGATCGTTTTAGCCAAGGCCAGGTTCTAGCTGGCCTTGTGAATCTCACTGTGACGTCATGGCCCGGAAAGACGCTGTTGCTTTGCGAAACAAACCATATGGGATTGCGGGAGGTTGAACCAGGGGTTGGCGAGCGTAGGCGAGCTGGGAGCGGCCCTCCAGTTTGAAAAAAGGGACTAAATTTTCGTTGACGTTTGGTGAATTGAAATAAAAGGTCGTCAAAATTTTTTAAATAAAAGCTCTGAGACGATTTTTTTTAGGCGAAAGATACCCCTTGTTGCCATGGTTGAAAAATAGTAGCAAAATGTCTCCTTTTAGCCACTTGTGGCAGCCCCGAATATAGAATTATAACGGAGTCCTCTCGAAATAAATATATGGAACCCAAATACTCAAGGGTATAACTTGCACACGAATGTTAATTTTCTCTTCTTTTCTTTATTAATTCAGGTGTTACCACGTCATCTGACCGTGAATCAAAAGTACGGGGTGTTGTCCTCGGATCTCGTAAGAAAAAAATAAATTGTAATATTTCCCGAAACTTGTTAAATTTTGATAAAGAGGAAAAGTAAGTCAATTTTGATAAAATTACAAGTAAGAAAAATAAATTGTACAGAACCGTTGACAGTTTGGAACTGGTTTTTGCATCAGAGGCTGGATATAAAGGGGCAGTTTTGGACGAGAAGACAAGCCATCAAAGACACGAATTTTACCCCTTTGTGTGTGTATTCCTTCCCCACTATATTATTACTATTTCCGTGCTTCTAAGTTAGAATAATAGAATTATAAAGGTAGAAAAAATAATTACGGAAGTGAATATAATCCCAATATATTTTAATTGCTGTCATGGGTCTCACAGACCCCGAGTCATTTTTGACAAATCGTTTCCACCCCTTAAAGTGAATATTGGTCCCTGTACTATTCAGTACCATCCTACTACGTCTAACATAAGCCACATTCCAAGACTGGTTTGTCTGCCCCAACTATTTCGTGTTTTACACTATTTGCATTTCCCGTGTGGTCTCTTAGACCCCTTCACAGCATTTGCGTTACCGTTCTTGTTGATGAAATCGTCTAAGTTGGAGTAGGAAATTTCGGCAGATAGCTTAAAATGGCAACAAACTTTACTAAAAAACGACCTGTGTATCTTACACAAAAAGAAATTCAGAATATTGTTGATAATTGGTCGGAAATAGAGTACTCGGACAGTGAAATTTCAGGTAATATTATTGAAAGCGAACACAAAACAGATTCGGAAATTTAGCCAGATGAAGATTAAGTCATTTCAAGTGCGTCTTCACAAGAATAATATTTCTACGGAAAAAGCAACTTCAAATGGGATGCCCGGGGGGAAACCTAATCGTGCCGTTAGAATACCAAAACACAACATAGTTTTAAAGTTTCCACGGTTGAAAAGTCTTGTAAAATTAGGTCCGAAAGCTGAGCCTGAAGAGACATGGAATATATTAATATAAAATATATTTCATGTTAAGAATTGAATTATCTAAATTTAAAATGTATAAATAATAATTATCTGAAGAATCTCTTTCATTAATATATTATATTAATCAACTTTATACGCACTTTAGTGAGCGAGATCTGAGAGACCTCTCCACACAAGTTACGAGACGGTTTGTAACACAACAGTTAAGGGATATAAAGAATTGATATAAGCCAATCGATTACAACACGAAGAGAATACAATTTCAGCAAATACATTGAATATTAAATAGAAATAATTATGTATGTTATTATTATGATTAATGTATGGAATGTGTTTGTAAAAATCTACAACAAATACTATCACTCATGGTTACGCCTCATTACACTCGGAAAATGGAGCAGTTATGAAATAAAAGGGAATAAATTAAAATTTATTTTAAATTTAGAGAATTTAATCTATAGAAATAAAAATGTATGAAAATTGAATATATATTCGTCCCATTTTTTTTTTTGCACCATTTTAAAGCAAAATCGATGATTTCCGAGTTTTGTATATGTTGATCTGAAAATTTAAAAATCTTTATCGTAGGAAAAGAGGCTGTTAACCCTCCTGGTGGCTTATCTTCGTGTCGAAAACTGCATTGCAACAACCAGTCTTATCCTGTAATAATCCGCAAAAACCTATCCCAAACTCTCACCAGTTCTGGGCAAAGAACAATATTATTTCCCTATTTGGAATAATAGGGCAGATTTGTCACGCCGATGTATTTTGTCTTTAGAAAAACTCATCAGATTTTCAGGACTAGATACCATGTTATTAGCAAAATAGATCAGACCTTGATGGACGAAATATCTCGTCAAAACTACTTGGAGAGTTAATTTAAAAAATGTTATCTGTTGCAACTATCTTTTCTATAAAACGTTTATTTAAAGCTGACTTTGATTTTCTCCCAAACCAGTAAATTATTTTAGTTTTGAAGACTAATTTTAACCCTAAGATTTTTTCATTTATCGTTCCACTATATGAAAAATTTTACCTCAATTTACATTTAACCTCAATGATATTTGGATTCTATAAGTTAATTTATCATCTCTCTAATTTCATGTTGATGGAATTCAGAATTATAAGTGTACTGGTAAGCATATGGATTAACGTAGCATGTACATATTTAACACCAAGTAAAGTGCAGAAATCTCAAAACCATTGAAAAGGAAGTTGTTTAAACTGCTTTCTGGACACTCATATCTGCACCTTGGTAGAAAATGCGCCAACGTCCAAATTCAACAATTTTATGCTATGTCCACAAATCATTTCAAGATAATAAAAGGCACTATCGAAAAAAGTGCCCATGTTCTCTTGTCAATACGTTGTAAAACAATCGAAACGTTAGAAAGTATTTTTGTACGCTGCGTTAAAAATTAAAATTATTTAATCAAGTATTATCAAAAACGTACAATCAAGATACAGATATAGTGGTTTTAATTTTTAAATCATTCAAATCACTTTGTAATCTACATTTCATTAAATTTTAACTGTGCAATTCTCAAAATGTAACGATAAAAAATACAAAATAATGTAAACATTGTACATAGAATAAGAATTATAAAAACATGTAAATAAATAAAAAATTAATATATAAACAACTCAAATAAAAGTAAGATTACAATTGTAAAAAAATGAAATTGAAAGTAAAATTAAAGTTGCAAATCATGTGAATATAAAAGAAAAATAATAAATAATGTAAATAAAATTAAAATTGTAATGATGCAAAATCTATGTAAATAAGAATTAACTGTTTGTTTGTACATTCAATATTTTCGACCCATTTCAAGTTTTCTATCCGTTTTGGACCCTACTGATGCCGAATCCGCTTCTTTTACGTTTGGTGTCTGTCTGTCCATCTGTCTGTCTGTATGTTGTGCCCTATACACGTCCACACGGTTTAATATATTTTCATGGAAATTTGCATACAGTGAGTACTTATCTTCATTTAGTGAGTGGAATTGGTTGCGAAAGTTTGTCTGTCCGTCTTTCTGTTCTATATTCGATTTTGTGTTTGTGTGTTTGGAGAGGCATCACATGAATTTTATTGCAGATATTTGATTGCAATGTATTTTATTTCATACATTATATATTAGTTTAGTGAATGCAATATTAAACATTTCTTTATTGTTATATTTAGTTGAGTTTCATGCTAAAACACCTGAGTAAGTATACTTAAACAAACCATAATTTAGTAGTTTTGGAAAAATTGGAATGTATATTGAATATTACGATTACTTCGATTGCTTTACCAGTACTGCTGAAAAAGTAATTATTCTTCAAATAATTATTTTTTATGGAATTTTAGCTATAATATTTCATTTATTTCGAGTCTTATTTTTGTTCTTTGCGCAATGAAAACGATTTCGGAATATTTGGGGCAGACGATATTTTTCAACGAACGGGAATGAACAAGATAAGTGCGAGCAGTGATATTTTCTGTTTCTTTCGCTCTGAATGAATTTCGCATTTTTAAATTTTGTGCACTTTTAGTTGTAAGTTGTGGCAACTGTGCGCGATCAAGAGATAAAAATGAATAACAAATTAATGTCTTTAGAACAATTTTTTCCAACACCTTTTATTTTGTTTTATTTCGCTGTTTTCTGTTTTAAATATTCATTATTTTAATAAATGTGTTTTCCATCTCATCACACGCAACACCACCACAAAGTATTCAACTTAAAAGTGGCAGGTAAGTCAGAATATATTTTCAGTAAATTTTAAGTGTAGTTATGCCATTATTGAAAGAATAATGCCGTTATTGAAAGAATAATAATGTTTAAAAAAATCCGAACTAGAACTTTTCAAGCATTAAAAAATTCGTTGACAGGAGAAGATTGCGAAATTTCACAATGTCGCATGCAAGAGTGCTACAGGTAAAAAAAATATTGTTTTGTTGATTACGAGTGCGAGAGCATTCGCCTTAAATCGTAATTTTTATTAATTGTACATGAAATTTTTAATTTAATTTTTAATTTAAAAATTTTATTAATTTTATTATTTGTACATGAAAAGAACTTAAGAAAGGGAATTCCAAATCTCCCTCAAAATCGTCTTTTATAGTAGTAACCTTAGCGTCATTTTGTAGCTTTGTCATACAGCAAGGGTACCATATGTGTGAAATGTATTACATGAAAGGATATGCATGTGTAGAATTTGTGTCCAAAGTAGGTCGTAGAAATTATAAGGTTGGCGAAAGGTGTTCAAATACATTTTTATTCTACAAAAAACGTATGTCATTATATATTTTGATTATTACTTCAATCTAGAGTAAACCAATTCAAACCGAGCAAGGTCGGGTATTTTGCTAGTCTATATAAATAAGAACTAGGGGGCCCGCCCCCTGCTCGCTAACGCTCGCCAACCCCCAGAGGATTCCTTCGCAATCCTCATTGGTTCGCTGCGCGAACCTATGCTCGCTTCGCTCGCATTAATGATGACATGTGTCCTAGCAGAAGGGATTGTTTACAAAATATGATATTCCAAAAAAAAAATTTTTAATCTAAATTTTTTTGCTATTTTTCAGAAAAGATATATACAGTACCGATAAAATCTGAATTCAAATAAAAACTTTGAGAAAATTTTGACTCGAAATGTGACGGCTGATTTGGAAATTAAATACCCAGAATGTTGTTTGAGTGTATATTTACCCCTGCGATTGAGCCACCCACGCATTTTCATTGAGTTAGTTGTCGAAAGTTGTAGTGCAAGCGTCTTGTTGAACTATAATTGTTGGCCCTGAAAAGGACCTTTTTTTAAATGGCCCTGAAAAGATCCTCCGCTTTCTTTGATTTCTATTATTAACTGCAACAGCTCGATTAAAATTCTTTTTTTTTTCAATAAAATTTCATCCGATAACGCAATAAATTCAATTCAAGCGCGAGGCTTCGTGAAAAACAAATAATCGTACAATGTTGCCAAAACGCAATAACAAATAACGTCTTTTTTGCGTGCCACGTAAGAGAATTATATATATAGATGGAGTGTTTGTTTGTACATTCAATATTTTCGACCCATTTCAAGTTTTCTATCCGTTTTGGACACTTCTGATGTCGAATCCGCCTTTTTCTCGTTTGGTGTCTGTCTGTCTGTCCATCTGTCTGTCTGTTTGTCTGTATGTTGTGCCCTATACACGTCCACGCGGTTTAAGATATTTTCATGGAAATTTGCATACAGTGAGTACTTATCTTCATTTAGTGAGCGGAATTGGTTGCGAAAGTCTGTCTGTCCGTCTTTCTGTTCTATGCTCGATTTTGTGTTTGTGTGTGCACATGAATTGTATTCCAGATATTTGATTGCAGTGTATTTTATTTTATACATTATCTATTAGTTTGGTGAAGGCAATATTAAACATTTCTTTATTGTTATATTTAGATAAGTTTCATGCTAAAACACCTGAGTACGTATACTTAAATCAACCATAATTTGGTAGTTTTGGAAAAATTGGAATGTCTATTGAATATTACTATTACTTCGATTGCTTTACCAGTACTGCTGAAAAAGTA